>JANKOD010000006.1:12535840-12547650 GCA_026284645.1 Erythroxylum acuminatum | reverse complement strand
ATAATAACTAGACCCACTAAATAAATGTGCTCCAATAAAGTAGCACCAACTTTTGAATCAGTCAATAATATTTAACAGTTGATACATCGCTTGAACCAATCGATCTTCCTCTGTGTTTGTAGCCATAGTGTCCTGGAAACAACTATAGATCAGAAGCTGAAAGGGACAGTAAGTGAGGGAAGAAAAATACTTGTTACTGGAAACAAGAGAGAGAAGCTCAACCTATTGCGAGCAGAGAGGAAACAAGAGAGAGAAACTTAATTAAAGCGTATCCATGAAGGGAGAAAGATCGACATACAACACGATTGATTGATTAAGATTGAACTATTAATATCGTAAAAAAATAAATTTTTTTGCATATGAAATAATGATATAAGAAAGAATCCGAAATTGTTCAGGGTCAAAATAATATAAGGTAATGATATTTAATATTAAGTGTAAATATAAAAATTAATTGATTAAATAGCTAAAAATATACAGGCAATTATGATTAATTATTATATACTAATAATCACTAAAATGATCACACTTGCGTCTAAAAATAATTTATATAAGATTAAATAAATAAGTTAAATATGATTAACATATTGATTAATTTAAGTATAAGTAAGTCATTAATAAATCTAAATAAAATAAAACGTTATTATTAAATTAAGCTTAGAGTTATAGGGGTCAGTTAATTTAGTCTTTTTTTATCAACTATAATTTATATATAATTAATTAACGAATTAAATCAGAATTCAGTGATTGATTATTTAAACGAGAGTAGGTTGTAAATATATTTTTTCTTATTATATAAATATAACTCATAAAACATTTAGAATTAAGATTTCTATTTTCAACAAATGACAAAAATTCATTTTACATGCTTGATTAATTTGGATAAGTCTAGAGTGGCAATTTTTTGATTTTATTATTTAAATATACTTAAACCATTGTTAACTAATTAATTTTAACATAATAAAGCATTTTTTGAATATAATAAATATATTCAGTTATTATTAACAATAATTAATTGACTGAAATAATAGTTAGTGAATTATAATTAATAGTTATGGTAATATAATCAATAAATTATAAATAATATATATAATAATGTTATTATACATAAGTAGTCTAAAATAGCGAACAATAATAAACAGTTAATATAAATTGGCACTGTTTAAATATATATTAATTAGCATAATTTAAATATACTTAAATGAAAACGTTAATTAATTGTTGGTACTGATATTTCATAAACACCAAATTTTCTATGACCTTGATCTTAATAATTGTTATTTTATTAATTTAAAATCGAGTAAATATAAATTCATATTGTTATAAAAGGGAAAAAAGACTTAATCAAATACGCATTTCATTATATATAAAAAAAAAGGCGCAGTGATATATAATAAAAATAAGGTGTACTCATTCCTCGTCTTAAAATCGATTTGATACAGAAAAATTACTTCCCTTTAGACAAGGAGGTACAATAGATAGGAGACCACCGATTGGAGGTCACATAATTGACCTATAAATAGTCTCATTGTAGGGGATCTTATAAAATTTTAAGAACGGTAAAAATGTCTGGTTACATTCCCTAGATGTATTAGTTTTTTTGGAAAACAAATACATAATTGGGGAGCAAAAAAAGAAGGCTGTGGCGTTTGTGGTTGAGCAAATTTAACTGGTTCGGTAACTCGCCGTAGAATTGGAGTAGATGGAAAAAAAAAGCTTTATTGGTAGCTGGTGCATGAGGCGATCCAAAGGAAATAGATCTAGCATTGAACGAATTAATGTAGGACGTAGAAGCTGGTCCGGTTAAAGTAAGATACCATGGTTTGTTCTGGTTAGAATATTGCGACACTGACAACGAAAACCTCGCAGAGTGTGACCCATCTTTAATAGTAGTTGATCTTGTGGAAAGATGTTTGGGGAATTCCAAATGTTTCTTCAAAGTCCAATGAATATAGTATGATAGTATTTGTGATGGTTGAAAATTGGAAAAATGGTTTCATACCCTGTAATAAAAATAAAATTTTGAATTATATATTAACAGAATACTACACTTTTGAAAAACAATCAGAATATAAACAAGAGGAATAGGTATGAATATCACCTTCCATAAATAATATAACAAAGAGGGGAACATTTTGTAAAGTTTGGACGGATAATAGATAGCAATAATTTTAAACGCAAATAAAAATGTATTTGTGAAAGGCATAGAGGATTTGTAAAAACCTATAAATATAAAAAATATTATGAAGTTGTTAGAAGGGAATTTTTTATATAATAGTTATTATCATTTTATTGTTAATGAGTAAACATACTTGCATCAAAAATAATAATAAATTCTTCGGAGTTTTTACACATTGTTGATATGGCAACTTCTAAAAAATAAACGCAATGAAACGTGTAAACCTATAAAAATCAAACGAAAATATGACGTTGGGAAATTATCAAATAAGGGCAATAAAAATTGGGAAATAAAAAGATAAATTATACATGTTGACTTACATTTTTCGTGAATGAAACTTCCAGTAATTTTGTTTAAGGCGAAATATCTTTGATCAAGAAAAACAAAGCAAAAAATGGTGCTTAGAAACGATTAATGCGAAAATGAAATTTAGAATTTCAATAGATAAATAGGATTGAAAAAAACACATGATTGATAGAATCTGGAAAATACCAAAACAGGTCTCCAGCTTTTATCATGACCTGCTAAATAAGCAAGTCCTTTTGCGATTTCACCCGTAAATTCATTAGCTGTTAATTTGTTTGTATTTCAAAAAACTTTTTAGGAAAACAGAAGAATGAAAACAACAAGTATAAAAATAAAAGTGAAAAATATAAAATACCCATAAATATGCTTTCTCTCCAAGAAAGGCAAGCTTTTGATTTTTTTGCAACTAAATAAACGTTGTTGTCGTTAGCTCTTAAGAACCTTGCAACACAATTCTTGGTACAAAATTTTTTTTTTGTGATCAAGCAAAAAATAATGTCATGCGAAGTTAAATTAAATAATATTTATATCAATTTGCTTAAAAATATAGAATAGTAAAGAAAAAGAAGCACCTGATTTTGTGATAAGGAAGTTTTCTCTCTAAGACACCAAATAACATATTTAATTTTATGATCTTGAGATATATTTTCTGCGTAACTCATTTTGAAGAAGTAGAACAAGAGGATGAAAATAGCAACGGAATTGGAAACGAAATGAGAATGAAGTGTAACTCTTCAGAACTAGACTTTAATAAAAGGAAGACTTCTTTGTAAAAATGTCTAATATTTTTAATATTTATTAATAATCTATAGATATTATCACACCCATTAACCAAATAAGTTGTCATTTTAAATAGCCGACCTATAAAATCAAAATATTGCCTAACAGAGGGCGACGTATCCCCCAAAAATACTGAAGCATTAAAAAGTTACATAAAAGAGTTACAGGTATGTATAAGATTTTGTCATTGGGCGGGAAAGGAGCAGAATCAATTTAAGCAAAATTCCTAACATACATCAGCGAAAGTAAACTGATGTGTTTTAAAAAAAATTAAATTAAATGATATCTTTATTGAAAAGGGTCTAATACTAAGTTAATGGGTGTGACAAGCCTACAAATAAAATAAAATTACAAAGAATAATTAAGTATTTTATATAATCAGCAATTAAATATCTACAATTAATTAAATAATGCCTATGTAATTCTTTTTAATTAAAATAATTCACAAACAACTCCAAAATTCAGAATAAAACTCAAGCATAAAAATTAGAAATACAGGAAATGAAGAGATGCGTGATTGATTTTCTGGCTTTAATGTTTGGGTATAATTATGGTTTTTTAATTTGATTAAGACTGTGTTGAGCTGAAATAAGAGTCGAAAATGAAGTGAAAATAAGGGAGACAGAAATGGAAGAATTAAGAAAAGAGAGGGCGAAGAAAGTTGCAGAGTTTTAGAAGAAGAAGAAGAAGAAGTACGAGTTTTGGGGGAGAAGCCTGAATTGATCACAACTTTGAAAAAGTGTTAGAATCTCATGGGTGTGACATACTTAAGTCACACCTGTGAGAAGAATTGATATTAAAATTTATCAAATTTCTTTGGCATTCCTTATTTACAACAATCTTAAGTGAGAAGCGTGATTTGTTCGATGAGAAATGTGAAACCAAAGAAGGATCCTCCTGCAAAGAATTCGATTTGACTCTCATATAATAATTTTGTTTATAATATTTAAATTTTCAACTATTATTTTTTCAATATATAAAATAAAATTATATTTTTAATTGCGCTTAATATATTATAATCAATAAAGACCGATTAATAACCTTGTTAGTAATTAATCAACGATTAAATAATAAGGAAATGTCTAAAAATATATATTTACGACAGGTATCGAACACAACAAGATATACACAAAATAGTTATATTCACTGCTTAATCGATGAATTTTTTCAATACATAAATTAATTCTGTAAATTATTTATTATTAATAACAACTGAATATTAGTTGTATGTTAGTCACAGCGGTGCATATGAAGTGTATAGTAAAACAGGTCTTCTATTTTCTTTTCCTAGTCTCCTCTCGCTCAACTCTCCTTTCACAGATTTCGCCAGTTTCCAGTAAAATTTTTCGTTAAAAGCTTGACATTTGCGAACGTTCGAGTTGTCATTGTTTTTGTTTTTCCTCTTTTCCTTCCATTTTCGCAGGTTCCTATTTTTTAGGGTTCTAAAATTGGTCGTATTTCTTTGGGTAATTTTTGCGCCATTATGCCTCCGAGATCGAAGAAAACTGTCGAAGAAATTGAAGCTGAGCTGAGAGCTGAAATGGGGCAGCCGATTATGATGCTCCTTTTCCTATTTATTCGACGAAAGAAGGGTTGAGGTATTGGGCTCTTAAAAGAAAATCGATTCTTGCCCCACGATATTTCAACTTTAAAGTCTTAGAACCAATAGGCTTAAAAGATAGAGTGATGACATTGTCTAGTAGAGGTGGTTGGTGACGATTTGTCCAGATAGATTATCCCATTTTTCCTGAACTTACATTAGAGTTCTTCACTTCATTGAAGTTTGAATCGAATAAACCTAAGAAATATTGGTTCAGGCTATGAGGTCAGCTTTATAGTTTGGATGAGAAGTTGTTACTCGAGCTTTTCCAGTTTTCTAGGTCAAAGGTAGAAAGTTGCCATCAGAGCTTCTCAACTACAATTTATTGGAAGTTTTTGACTGACTTCCCTGAGTTTGATGCTCCCAATGCATCGAATACTCACATTATTTTTGCTGATTGGTTACTGCTGCACAAATTCATGTGTCATGTTGTCTTCGGAAAAAGTCAAAGTAACAAAGGTTCGGTTAAGGAATTGTCACTATTGTATTGCATAGATGAAAAGGAATTGTCACTATTGTATTGCATAGATGAAAGGGTCAAACCTAACGTGTTCTCTCTGTTTTCGCAATCTCTGATTCAATGTGTGACAAAGAAAGGAGCATCCCTAGGAATGGGTTATTTAGCTACTGCTTTGGCCTAGCATTTTTAGATTGATGTTAGTGAACTAACATTTATTGGGCACGAGTATTTTGATGCACCATATTTGAGACGCATGGAAATATTGTTACATGATAAGATGGAGCTTAAAGATCCTCGGACACATACTGTAGTCAAGTTCAGGTTCTCAGTCGGGGCTTCTAGTTCTGCACCTTCCATGGCCTCGTACGAATCAAGTGAGGAAGAACGTGCACCAAGGAATTGGGAAAAAGTATACGCATTGTTGGCTAACACTTACAACAAGACACAACAGCAACTTAATCAGATGAATCAACAAATGCAATTGATAGCCCGTCAACAGCAAAAGCTGGAGAAGAAAATCCACAAGTCTTGGGAGATGCAAGGACTTCGCCTCCCATCTCCACCTCCATTGCCTCCACCCTCTTCATAAATCTTAAAAAATTCCTCATTTGTTGTTTTTGTTTCATTGATGTTTCTAATTCTTTTGTTATTATGCATCGGTATTTATTTTGCAGTGTCTTATTTGGTTTTAGTAATTGTGATGTTTGTTTGTACTATATTATGTTGTATATTAGGTTAGGAGTCGTTGCCTTTAAACTGTATCATAGTAGGAATAGGATTGAGCGATATACTTAAAGATTGAATTAGGCTACTCTTTTGGAGGAGTGGGATTGATTTTTTGTAAAAAGCCTTCATTTTAAATTCGAAATCCTGTTAGTCTGTGGTGATTCTTTACATAAATTAAGATTATGAGCGGCTAAATACTTTGTGTGAGTTTTTCTTGAATTATTTCTGGAATTATTTCAAGCCCGTGACTCGAGTATATAATTTTTTTTTAAAATACTATATATATAATAATAAAAATTTTATGAAAATTTGAATTATTTTACCACCGTGATTATACAGCAATCTTTAGTGAGAAACATTTATATTAAATTTCCTATTTTTTATATTTTTATATATATAATAAAAAAATAGTTTATAAAAATTCGAATTATTGTAACACCACGACTATACAGAGCGAGAAGCAATTATATTAAAATTTCAAGCTTTTATTTTTTACTCCCCTTATCTTCAGAAATCAGATTATAATTTTGTCTTCGGTATTAAAATTTTGAGCTTTTAATACTATACTTTACTAACATTATTATATATATGTTCTACATAATAATGTTATTAAACATATTTGGTGTGAAATAATGAATAATAATAAACAGTTTATATTAATTCAAATTATTTTAATATACCTAACTATTATTAATTTCGATGTAATATAAATGAACTTATACTAAAATAAGTGGACAATATTAATATTTAGTAGATACGTAACTGTATTAATTACATTGTAATTATTATCAGTCATTATATAGTTCATATGAGTGAAATTTTATTGATCCTGTTGAAACAGAATTCCTTTTGATACAATTAATAGTTATTATAATATAATCAATTAATTATATTTAATATATAATAATTTTATTATACATACATGTAAGTCTTAACGAATTGTTGGTATATGAGATAAATATGATGATTTATTTGTCATTAAATGATCAAGAGAAAATGGACATTTTCATGATTTGAGATGATAGTGGTGAATTGTCTTCATAAAAGTTGTAGATCTTTCTTTTAGGTTTTTAATTATATAAAATTTGAAATTTTTAGAATTCTGGATTGAAAGATATGGAGGTTGGTTTGAAAGAAAAGTAAGAATTTAAGAAGAGAAGAAGAAGAAAAAGTGCAGAGGTTTGGAAGCGTTTTTCAAAGAGATGATAGGAAAGCGCGATCATGCTTCAGCACGCTCGCGACTTTCCTTTAAAGGCTGAAGACAGCACGATCGCGACTTCGAAGGCTGGAGGCTGATGCAACACTCTTCGATCTTTTGGCTATATCTCCTCCCAACCTCCAAATGACATGAGATTTGAACCATTGCACTCAAAACATATTGGTATACCTCTCCACCAAAAATCTTAGCCATCTAAAATCATCTGAGAGAGAACGAGGGAAAAGTGTGGGACGGGTCTCATTGAGTGTCCATGGGCGTGAGTTTTTCTCACACCCGCAACTCTTGAACAGGCGTGAGATTTTCTTGCACACCCGTGACTCTCTCACACCCGTGACTTTTCTCCCTCACGTCCGCGAGTGTTAATTGTTGGATGATGTTTAATTCTCACATCAAGACACTGTACTCTCTAATAGTTAACTGTGAGCATTTACAAACTGAATAATCTTGTTTCTTTTGACCATAACTTCTTCTCTAGACATATGAATGAGATGATTTTTGATTTGGAGTAAACTAGAGACATAGGGATATAAATCATCTGAAGAAGTTGAATATTAATTCAGTCTCTAAGACTTTCAATTTCTGAATGGAATTTGAGTATAGTATATACTATTTCAGTTTAAGAATAATCCGAAAATGTCTGAGGTATAGCTTTCAGATTACTGAATCAAATTGAACGATCGTGATGTCATTAGAAACTTAAGAGATAGGAGAACAATTTTCTAGAAGAGAGTATTGCCAAATAACTTCATTTTCATTGTCTAAATGATCAAGAGCAGTAGAGTCGAAAGTCAGTTTTTGGGAAAAATATGAAGTGATACAATGAGAAATGAGCTGTCATTTTAATGGTTTTATTGAGGTATAAACCTAAGTACAAATTATAGTTAGGTGAGTTTTTAAGATAGGACTGATTGTGACGAGGATAATGAAAAAATATTCGGGATTGTCATGAACATGCATTGTGCATATTTCATTTGCATTCATGTGTATTAATAAACATTATAATTGTGCAAATTGACCTGTGAGTAACCTATACGGTCTCACTCAATTAATTGTTTGTTTTATATTATGCTTAAATTATTGAATAAATGTGATTTGATTGTGTTGATTCCAAACAATGAAGGTCCGATAATTGTGATATTCTAACTTTTATTTTTTACTTCCCTTATCTACAATGATCATATTATCATTTTGCTTTTAGTATTAAAATTTCCAACTTTTATTTTTTACTTTCCTTATTTACAGCAATCATCTTATAATTTTGTTTTTAAAATTTCCAACTTTTATTTTTTACTTTCCTTATTTACAACAATCATCTTATAATTTTGTTTTTAGCTGTTATATAATTGACTTACACTTATAATACATATTACTTAACTAAACAAAAGATGATTTAAAATATATCTGAAGGTGTCACCTAAGGTTTCATGTCCGTGAGTATATATGAAGTTCGTGCTTAGTGGAAAGTAGGAAGAGAAGCCATCTTTAAAACGTGGTCGTAAGAGTGTGTGACCATTTAAGTGACATAGAGGCCGTTGATGAAATGGTATATATACTTAATAATTGTATCTGCCCATTAAAGGATTTTCACCGGCAAATTGTATGAAATGGATTGTGTTTTTATTAGAGATTTTCTACTTCTTTTGTAGAAAAAAATGAAACTACATAACTTGTTTAATATTCTTCAGACTGGTTTTTAACATTAGAGACTTGAAAATATTCTGTTTGACAATTATCATACCTGTTTACTTCCCATTAAACAAGCCATGATGTAGATACAGAGTTGATGGGGCTTCAACCCTTACTACCTCTTATCACAACACAAGACATTGATTACAAGTATTGTTACGCTTGCAAAATTAACCAGAAGTGGCTCTACGACCTTCAACAAATTCGTTCCAGTTCTGTTTTCAATAGCAGAATTTTGGGACTGCTGTCTTCTATGTCACCACCATGAAACCGGTCCCAAGCCATCTGCATCAATCGTTCCCTGCAATGAAGAATATAAGCCATCTTGAAAATGTATATATCAACCACAGATAAGTGATAAAACACCAACAAATTACACTTGCCAACTAGCAATGGCAATGGCCCCCATGACGAAGCTACATCTTTATTTCTGTCATATTCGTGCAAAAATGAAAGCATACCAAAATTCATACATATGTTTGTAACTCACTAATGTCTAAGCATCAAGAAGGCATATCAAAAGAGGAAGTACAGAAAGAAGAGGCAAGATTGATTTCAGCCTAATAACACAGTTGTTTGAAAAACAGCATCTAAACAGTAACTTAGACTAGTTGAGATCACTTACCGTAATCACCATAGGGGCAAATGGCTTTTCTTGTTGCTCAAGTGGTATTGGAGGAAAACTCACTGTTCGGACTTGAAATTTAATCTGAAAAAAAACCAGAAGTCAATGAATAGAAATCAAAATGTCATAGAATATCAATTATTACCTCTTCTAACCCATCTATAAAATATTGTTGTCCTGCATCAAACTCCCATATCCATCTGACCTTGTATCTGTCATCATTATTACAAATTTCTAAGATCATAGCTTTAATATATGCATGCAAGTGAAAAGGAAAATGAGAGAGCCAGTGTGGTAGACATTAAAAAGGAAATAGTGAAAGATGCAATAATGTAAACTACTTAGTAGACTAGCCTATCATAGACCAGAGGAGGGGCATTTACCTTTTCTCTGGGTCGGGCACAGAGTGAGATTGATGTGGTAAAAGATGGGATGGAATAAAAATGTCATCGAAAAACCCAAGTGACACTGCCAATCATGGTTTCCAACCTCAGTAAGCAGAAGCTAACAAGCAAAACCTAAATGCCGAAATGCCGAAATGCAGAATTGAAAGAAACTTCTACGAGTTCTCAGTAAAGAAGAATATGAATTTAACGGCACATAGTAAACAAGAAAAACGGCTGTTTGTAGTTACTAAATAGTATAAGCCAGTGAAAGGGAACATCATGACCAATTTCAAATAGAACAGAGATGCACTTCTCCCAAGATTCTCATAAAAACAAAATTTGTAGATTTCTTTTTTTGCATATGTTGGAGAAAAAGAGATGGCATCATTTATCCCCAGATTAATTCCCAGCTTCTGAACCACTAATAATCCAGAGACCAAATAAACGGCATAATACTTTTCCTCCACAATTTGATTCTTACAGGGATTGCACCTTTTACTCCAACCCATTAGTGAATTAAGAAAAACAGACAGAAGATACATAACATGCATCTTTAAGACATACAGCGCAAACCATCCTCATCAGACTCTTTAAGTTTTGCAGCAATAACCTCTCCCACAAATGGACGGAACACAACCATTCTAAACTCTACCTGCCAAAAAGAAAGAAGGTGGTCAGCTCTTCGTATGATAAGCACGTAGAGTGCACAAACACTACTTTTGACATAAATAACCAATTTTTTAAAAGGAACCATAAAATCGCCAACTCAAAACAATTAAGTAGAGATACACCGCAAATGGAGATCTTAATCGGTTTAGTTAATAAGAAATTAGAACGATATCTAGGAAATTAAGCGAAATTACGGTGAGTTTTAAACAGAAAATGACGCATATTATGGAACATTACATAGGCGTGACGTTTTCTGTATAGAAATACCATAAATCTAACATACAGTGTAAGTGGAAGCTCCATCTCCTGGGAAAATAAAACCTCCATCAATGCTGCGAATGTCATAGACCGAAACACACAGTCCCAAATTCGCTATAACCTGACTAACAAAACACAATACACCTTTATGTTTATGAGAAGATAAAAACCTGTAAAACAAGAGAGATGGGGTAGACCCATAACGGACCTTGTCGAGAAAAATATTGTCAAGCTCTTTCTTAATTGCTTTTTCGAGAGGAAGGCTAAGAAGATAGGGAGGCAAGCGCAGCTTGTGCTCTATTAGGCTTAGATAGAACATTTCAAGAATCTGCCCAACAACCTCAGCTTTGTTCTTTGATTCGCTTTCAGGTTCAGATCCTTTAATAACAAATAAAGTGACAAGTGAGAAACTCAACAAGTGAAGCGTGTGTGGAAGTGTTTGCAAAATAAAGTGACAAATCTTTGAAACAGCAGTAATTTCGCCGTACCCAACGATCTGGAGAAGAAAGAACTGAGTGGTTTCCGTTGAGAGGAAGACTAACGAAAATTGAAAACAATATAAGTAGCTGTATCTTTAGGTGATCACTCAAGAGATAAAAGGGCATCATAATTCCCCAAAATTTAGACATTTTCTAGCATCAGAAATTTAATTAATAAATACAAATATAATGTTAAAAGCTTAAGAAAAATTCAGTCCATTTGACTCGAAGTAAAAAGGCCCAAATATTAAAAATATTGGATTATGATAACATTTATATGTAGAGATTTAAAAGTTTAAGATTTAAACTTTCTTTGCAATAATATGCAGAGGTTTCAGATTTTGCAGCAGAAGAGAGTGTTCTCCCAATAACTCTTCTTACAAACATGGTTATATCAATTTCTGCATATTATTGCAAAGAAAGAGCATTAGGACTTC
>JANKOD010000006.1:12495531-12509907 GCA_026284645.1 Erythroxylum acuminatum | reverse complement strand
AAAATAATATTCAAATAAAATTTGATTTAATGATTAAAATATATTTTAATTAAATTTTAATTTATAAATTATATATTTTATTAAAATAACATAATTTTATTAATAATTTGTTAATAAATATTATATAAGAAATCAAATAAATTAGTTCAAAAAAGAAATTAAATAAGTTTATTTAATTAAAAATAATTTATCTTTAAGTTTTATTTAATATGTAATTATTATCAATGATAAAATATACGTTAACGTTAACAACCAAATAAGTTTTTGTTTTTATTTGAAAGAAAAACAGAAACAAAAAAACTAAAAACGAAAACTGAAAACTGAAAACTGAAAACTACAACAGAAAAATAAAAGTAGAACCAAACGGCCTGAGATGTCTTCACGGTTATAGGTTGCCTTAAAATCACGGATTAATTCTCTTATGTTAGGGATATGTATATTTTATGTAAAAATAGATACGACTATTCTTCCATTTCTAGAATTCAATGTGCTTAAAATGACGTGATTGTTCACATTTGTAAAATGTAGATCTTCCAATAAATATAGTTCAGTTGACTCCGCATATAAGAAAATATGGTTGAATTGGCTAAGAGGTGGTAATTTTGTAATTATGATTCCAATTATAGAAGGAGACAAGGAAGAGACAAGGAAGCTTCAAGGAAGTGGCGGCATTCTTAAATACATAGCCAAGTCCTCCTGGAAAGTTCAAACTCCCAAACTCTCTGTAGTCTATCCCTCACCAACACATTGACGCACAAGCACCCATAGATAATACAGCTTCAAAGACGGTCTATTCTTCATTTCGGTTGTGTTCTGCGCATATACACATAGACATTTATATATATATATATGGGGAATTGCTGCAGTTGTTTTGCTCCTAAATCAACCTCTGTCACTGCTACAGTCGCCACGGTTGTCTCAGTTACTGCACCAACCTCAATACCATCCCCAGACGCAGGTCCCACTTCCGTTGGCCATCTCAGTGATGGTAAATTTATGACTTCCCTGTTCTCTCTGCTTTTAGCTTGGATGTGTACTTTTGAATCGTATTTATATGTCCACTACTGTCTAAGGCCTGTGGTTGTTGTTTTGTACGTTTGGTGGGCATTTAACCTGCAGGTGACACATCTTTTCTACGTACTAATGCATCTGGTAACAGCTGGTTCTCTATGGCGACTACCAACTTCACTACCAGGATTTCTCAAGCAAGTGGAGCTATTGCAGCAATTTGGGCCAACGGGGGTCCTATCGACGTTGAGAATGAGTTTCCGACTGGACTGGATGATGAGGAGGGAGCAACTGCCATGGACGCTGTAACGGTAAAAGCTTTCACTTTTGCACAACTCAAAACGGCGACCTCAAATTTTAGAAACGATTTGGTGTTGGGAAGGGGAGGCTTTGGCAGAGTCTATAAGGGCTGGCTCTATGAGAATGATCATAGTACTAGGAAACGTCCAATTGCTGTTAAGAAATTGGACTCAACAAGCAAACAAGGAATTCGACAATGGAGGGTACTTTTCTGACCATTGTCTTTCTCACTTTACATTGTTTTCCTATCGTATTGCCCAAAAGGAAAAGTTCAATCGAATACCTTAAGATAGAATGATCATAACGTGCCGCTCGTACGGTGTGAGCGTCCACAACAGATAATAAAACCCTTGAAACCAAGAGCTGCACAACTTGAAATTGAGTCCTCTATGTTATAAGAGGTTAAACTTGTTGGTTGAGACCAAGAATCAATCAATCTAAAAGTATCAATTCATGTTTAGGAGAAGCTTTTATGTTCTTGATTTCGATTTTACATTCCCTTCATTCCTGGTTGGTTAATGAATCACCTCACTTTAAAACAGGTGACTTGGCTTCTTGAGTGTCTTAGGTTTTATTATTGGGTTAGATATCACTTTCTCTGTGCATTAATGCAGACGGAGGTGGGTTTCTTAAGAAGGCTGTATCATCCTAACATTGTAAAGCTGGTTGGATATTATCGGGGAAATGACGAGCTCATGATAGTCTATGAATTTATGCAAGAAGGCAGCTTAAATTACCATTTGTTTGGAAGTGAGATTACTTAACTTGATAACTTCCATCTGGTTACTATTATTACTTGATAACTTCCATCTAGTTATTATTTATTCTAATCTATATATGTAGGGGGTTCGGGTAGGCTGCTTCCGTGGGGGAAAAGGGTCAAAATTGCAATGGAAATGGCTCGAGGTCTGTCTTACTTGCATACCATGGACACGCCTATAATTTACAGGGATTTCAAGTCCTCTAATGTACTGCTTGATAAGGTAAACGGTCAACAATCCCCGCCTTTCCTTGTCCTTCACAGAGTGTTTTTTTTTCTAACTCTTTTCTTCAAACATCTTTTAGTATTATAGGCCGAAGATATCAGACTTCGGCTTGGCAAAGTGGGGGCCTAGGGCTGGTAATCCATGTGTAACCGGGCACGTTATGGGAACCATCGGTTATGCTGCTCCGGAATATGTCTCAACAGGTAATTACCTTAAATATTCATTTGGGTTTCAACTGCAAAATAAATGATATTGATAATATCTATCTGCTGATTAACTAGGGAACTTGTATGTAAAGAGCGATGTCTATAGCTTTGGTGTTGTTTTGGTGGAGATGTTGACAGGGCTACGTGCTATTGACAAAAAGCGTTCACCTTCGCAACGCAACTTGATTACATGGACCAAACCCTTGTTATCAGATAAAAGAAGGTTGAGACAAATAATGGACTCCAGGTTAGACGGAAAGTATTCACTTAAGGAGGCTTTCCAAATGGCAATTCTTGCTCTTAAATGTCTACATGAGAAACCTCAATTCCGACCATCAATGAAAGAAGTTGCGGAGAATCTGCAAGACATTGGAGCTTACCATGCAGCTGTTTAGATAATTCCCAGCACTTTCTCTTACCCTTTCCTACAAAAAATGGGTGTGTATATATATAGAATGTTGTCCATACCTGCTGCCTCGACTAGTTGATTCAGTTTTGCCTTTGTAACATGTGATGGTACCTTCCAGGACGCATAGCAAAGTTTGCTTCTGCTTTTACTTTTCAAACTCTAGAAACTTGTCTCTTTCTTTAAGATTTTCTTATTTATTACTTGAATGTGGAGCTTTCGATGGACATGGATACGAACTTTCGACTGATAAGGGATGTAAGTGGAAAATAAGTCGGAAAATCAATATTAGTTAAAAATGATACTAAACTTTATGACGGGACGTGTCCAACTTTTGGTTAGCAATGCTTCCAATTTAGAGTAGAGTTAAAATCAAAATTCAGTCAATTTGAACTAATTGCTCATGCCTGCGTATAATGGGGACAAAAAATGAGTTCACAATCATTGTCCACTAATGAGTAATTTTTGTCATATTTTCCTATTTTGAAATTTGTATTCAGATTTTTTTGACTTACCATCATTCAAATCCTTATTCCTTAATTTTTTTTTCTCTTTTGGAAATTAAAAAATGAATTAATTAAGGAAAGATCCCAAAGGAGAACTACATCAAAATAGTCTAAGAAGGGAATTCACAAAAAGCTAAACTAGAATATGTTGAAGTACAAGAAAAGTCTACATGCCTGCACCAACATATCCTTGAGCTGCTTGAGGATAAATATCAAATTCCAGTACCTTTAAACTTAGGATGAATGTGTCACACTGTTACATATGGTGACATCTTTAACACTGAGTAATATTGGTCTTGTATCCATATACAATATGCTCAGACCCAATCTTCAGTTTAGGATCTTCTTTTCTGTTCATCCATTGGCAGTGAAGTTAGCATGTAGCACACTTTAGTTGTCCACTCCATTTGATAGCTACATTGGTACTTATTTTGGTGATGCCTTTGGCTGTGATCATCTCTCTAATTGTTTGCTATGATAACTTTCCTATAGCTAAAAGCTGTTGTGTTTATTTTTCATCAACTAGACCACAAAATCTACCAACTACAAATACACAGTCGCCAAAAGTTTGCTTAATCTTAGGTACAAACTTTGATGATTTACAACTATTGAACTAGGAATAAATGAGAGCAATGCCTTGCATTACCACATGGAAATTCGAGATAACTATATCTTTGAAATTTATTTTGAGAAATTAAAGGAAATTATTAATGAAAAGTAATTGGCTTGGCTGTCCATTTATTTGCGGACATAATTCTAGGAGGACAAGAATCCTTTTGAATGAATAAAATAGAAAGCCAAAATGGAAGAGATATAAGGCCTTAAAGTTTCCAGGAACAATTTAACAAATCCAAGAGCCGCAACTTGAACTTACATAAAAACTAAAAACTGAAGTGAAGCAACTAGACTAATCCAATCTCCACTCTGTTAGAAATTAACTAGTTGTTATTAATATTGCGATGTAACTAGTCCTACATATGGAAAATAAAAGTTGGTCACTTATCTTTTATCTTCTGAGCTGGGGGATCTTAGTCATCAAGCATGAGAAGATTTCATCTATTATTGGTGTCTCTAATAGCCATTGATTGAACATCATTAGCTATTATAATTTCACCGAATCCAATTTAAAGTTCTAGTTACAAAACTTGTAATAGAGGCAAGAGCTTTCCTTGATTCTATCCTTAGTCTTCAACCTTTGTCTAATTGCTAACTATAAGAAAAAAAAGATACTTTAGGGAGCTAAGATTAAACCAAATTAGTTTATCCTAGTTGATTGTTCAGTTGTGCTCTCTGAAGATGTCCAAATAAGATTTATTGTTGAAGCATCTATAGCAATGCTTTAACAATATACTGGAATCAACATTTGCTTGATGTGGTCTATAATTTAGTAAATTATCCTTGATGAATGAAAATCCTCTTAATTTGCAATTTCATACCTCCCATTGAATAATCTCCTTCACTTTTTCATGATCCGATAGCATTTGTCTCAAAGATAATAGTTCTGGGATTTTGTGCAAGGAGACTGACTCATTCCAATTATCATACCAAAATCATAAGTCATGTTTAGTACTTATTAATGTCTTCATCTTTTGGCTTATCTACTCTGTCAACTAACGCATCTGGTTTAGGGAACATGAAATATCATTCCTTGTTTTCAATTTCCATAAGCTTTTATTCTTTAAGAAATAAGAGTGCATCTATTTGACTTAAATGGATTTATTATTGGTGTAAAGCCTCTAAATTGTCTTTGCTATTAGCATCTTATTTGTGGCATTAAAGGCTCTTCTTTCTTGTATTAGAGTACGTATGCCAGTCCACTTGACTTTTTCTATAGTAAATTTATTAACTTCACTAGCCTATGGAAAGTTCTTATTGATTTTCCTATATCTTTGATCAATTTCCTTTGAAGAATTTGGTGTAAGATCCAATAAATATTCATAATATTACGATCTAAAATATGAGTTTCAATCTGCCACTAAGGGAGAGAAATTTATTATTCCTTATTCTTAGATTTGAAATACAATAATCCTCAAAAGATGATCAACTACTTCTTGAGGACCTACTAAGACAAATAAATTGCTTTTGCCAAGGTTAATAGATAGCCATGAGAGATTGCTAAACTATTAAAGTGACTCCATGAAGACCTAAACTATGTTATAATCAACTCCACCAAATAATAGTACATCATTAGTAAATGCTAGATTGAAGATTTTTCAATCCTTGCATTTGCTATGATATTTGTAATTTCCTCTTTGTTTAATGTCAAAGAAAATTAGACTAATAAGAACCTCAATAACTAGGGTGAATAGGGAGGGGGCATAGGATCCCTTTGCTTCAATTATGAAGCTCCATTGAAATTGAATGCTTGTGTTGGATTCAATTCATAAGTATAGTTTGTGAAGTGGTGGAGATGCATTTTTAATCCATTTTGTGAAGTGATAGCCTATTGCTAACTACCTAATAATAAATTCCTAACTATCAAACTATGCAGTAAACGGTGAGCTAGGGTCGAGCCACAAAGAGTTGGGATGCAAATGCTATTTCAAATGTTGTAACAAAAGAAAACAAAACACCTTGAAATGATGAAGATGATAAAGTTAATATGCAATGAACGTAACCAACAAAGACAAGCACAAAGCAAATTTAGAGAAGACCAATAATAAAGGTAAAGAAGTGGGCCGGAGATATCTTTGGAATTCTGGTATGTTCATTGATCCTTGAATCTAAATAAAAGGTACTCTCATCATGGTGTTAGCCTATGGACTCGATTAAGCTCTCAAACCTTTAATTTCTCTAAAATAGGAAAAAACTAATAAGTTCTAGAAATGCCCCTGATCTCTACTACAACCTAGAATAGGCTCTCTAAGCTCAATAGGAAAGATGCATTGGGTACTAAGAAACAACTAGCTTAGGCCACCTACTCATAAGCTCGGAAGGTGTAACCTAAAGGTATGAGATCCTAGACTAGTTGATTAAATATCCTGACAAATTCAACTAACCTATTGCTACTTCGGGAAATCACTATGGATTATTACATATCACACACTCAACCTTAGCTTTCAAATTAGAAAATTACCTAAAGGATGATCAAGCCTACAAGCAATTCCTAACTCATGACATTTATCCTAAATTCTAAACCAAATTAGACCTACAAGTACCAATTCAAGACAAGTTCAACTTCATTCTCACAATTTCCATCTCTTCACCCTTATAATATCTCCAAACCCCTAAGTAGTCTAGCCACACATGTTCATATCAAGCAAAATAGACATTAAATAAACAAAACTCATACTTACTTAAATAAAACCAAGGATGGAAATTATAAATGAAGTGGTAAAAACCAATCTTCAACACTAACTTAATAGAAATCGAAACTCGTTATGTTAACAAATAACTAATCATAACCCAAATTACAAAATCCAAACTAATTGCGCCAAAATGAAAATTCCAGTACACATAACTTGTACACAAACCTAAATTAATTGATCCTAAACCTAAGAACATGTGTAGATCCTAACTTTTGAGCATCATTTAATCAAAAGCATCACAAATAAACAAAAACCCATAACATAAACCATTAAACATTCAAATACCCAATAAATTCAGATTTGTGAAAACACATAAATAAACTCAAACAACCAAGATTAAAACTGAAAAATTGCAGGAATAAACATCCATTGATATATCACAAAGGTTCATTACAAAAATTCATAGTTTCAACTATAAAATCTATTAAACATTCATTCAAAATATTCTAGCACATGTAAAAACATGATTAACACTAAGAAAGCTCTAAACTAATGGAATGAATAGATTAAGACATATGAAAATAAAACATTGAAAATGAAATAAACTAGCTAAGCATAAAGAAAATAACAAAAACTTCTCTGCTCCTTCCTTCTTTCTTCTTCTTCTTGTCTCTTCTTGAAGTTTTCCAAAAGTGGCAAATTGTGTAGTCCCCCTCCTATGTCCTCCTCTCTTTCTTTATGTAGTATGGTCAATTTAGGGTAAAACCTAGGATTTTCCTGTGTCTCAAAAGTCTAAAAAGCACCTCAAAAACTTAAGTTCAGAAGATCGTCCACGTCTGTTTGCACACAGGCCACGATCGTGGCCTTTAGTGCACGATCATGGTTGGTTTATCTGCTCTCTGTCACGATTGTGCCTGACTCCCCACAATCGTAGCCTTGTGATCAAGCTTCTGTCACAATATGGTGGCCTTAGGTTATTTCCTGGGTCTTCTCTGATTCTCCTTCGAATGCCTTTGATGGTTTTTCCTCCATAGATGACTCTCCAAACTTTGTCAAACTTCTTCCTTTTAGCATATATTTGTGTTCACTCCTTTAATCTATATATAAACACAAGATGAACACAAATTGAGTATTTAAATATTGAAAAGACATTGAAATGCATAAGAAAATATAAGATGATCAATCCTATCATGAAGAGAATAGGGAAGCCAAACACCTTGAGACAGTTGATTAAAAACCTCCAATTGATTGAATTAAAAGCTTTAAGAAAGTCAATTTTCATAGTACAACTTTTAATGGATAATTTTGTTGATAGCTCTTAGACAATTCATGAACAAGTAGAATATTATCCTTGATATTTTACCTTTATAGGAACATGTTTTTGGCTCAAATTGATTAGATTTTTAGTATTATTTTAAACCTTAAAGCTAGAATCTTGGGGGTACTTTTGGAAACTACATTATAACAAGAGAAATTCTTGCCTCTCTCTTCTTTCTGTGCCCTTCCCCTTGTGACTTATCTTGCTTCACCCCGATTCAACTTATTTCCCTTTCCTTTCTTGGTAACCTATCTAACTTCTTTCTTGCCTTACCTTCTAGTTTGATAGTTTACCATTAATAGCAAAACATTTGTACTCCCCTTCATTGCAACTCTTACACATCATTCTCCTTCTATTCTACCTTCTCCCACACCGTCTCCCTCCTTTGGCATCCCTCCTTTGACTATGAATACTCCTCTTATACAAACACCTAACCTCCACTTAAATGATTCCTTCCTACCTCTTCCTAAAAAAAGCTTAAGCTTAAAGGCTAGTAGAGCTTAAACACTATTAGATAACCAAGTAAACAGGTAACCTTGGAACAAGATAAGGGGGATCCAGAATCATTCGGTAAGCTTTACTTTGCTTCTCTTCCTATAGGGGGTGCTCCTATAGCCTTGCCTCTTGAGGTTTTGCATCTTGGTGTGAGGAAATAGGTATTTTTTTAGACAAGTTTCTTACTTTTCCTTTGGTGTAGCAATGGGTTATTAGCAATTACAGGAGATTTGGTTTGGAGAACACGTTAATTAGTGAAGATGAGTTTTTCATTTTTAGGTTCTCTATGGAAGAGATGGCTATAAGGCTAATGACATGGATCATTGGCATGTGCAAGGCAATATGATATTCATCAAAAAGTGGAAGCCTAGATTCTCCTTGGATTGAGATATGATAAAGATAGTGCATATCTAGGAAAACTTTCATAAGATCCCTCTAAAATATTAGTCTTTAGAGGGATTAAGTTATAATGCCAATTTAATAAAGGTTCCCATTGCTCTAGATGAAAGCACTACAAACCTGAAACGTATAGGCTTTACTCGTGTTTATGTGGAAGTTGAGTTAGAAAGGGATCTACCTGACTTTATTAAGATCACGATTTTTAATAAAGCTGGTGAGTTAGTGGAAGATTCAATCAAAATTTCCTATATGTGGAAACCTTCAAGGAAAGGACTGATTAAATTTTGGTGTGTTAAGAACCAAAGGCCATAGATCCTTGTAGGAAAACTACCCATATGACTGAGGAATTTGAAGCTTTATAAAGAGTTAAACCATTAGATGAAATGTGTGTGGAAAACCAAGCTGCATGGGTATAAGGTCCACAGGGTAAAGAGATCAATTCCTTTGATCCTCCCCAGGAGCCTTTAGGAAATTCATTGACTGAGAACTTTGAGATTGTTCATATTGCATAAGGTGAGGTGCCTAATAGTCTAACACCTAATGTGGAAGTTGTAGTGAATGTAGCATATAATGGTCCTCTCTAGGATGCTCCTTCTCCCTAACAAGTCTCCAATAATAAGGTAGAGGATGGGGGTAAAAGAACTCTAAGTGGCAATAGCTTAGATCCTAGTATTAGCAATCACAAAGCTAAGAGAAGGAAGGCTATAGCCACCAAATCTTAATGAGTTTTCTGTTTTGGAATGTCAGGGGCTTAAATAGCCAAAATAAGGAGTTAGCTCTCAAAGACTATTTGAAACTTAAGAAGCAACAATTTTTTGGTTTCATTAAGACCAAAATAAAAAGTGACCAATTTCAAAAAGAATTATTTTTTCAGATAAGAATTATACCTTATTTAGTAACCGTTATGCTCACCTCAATGACAAGATCATTATCTCTTTTGACCCTTCTTTCTTTCATCTGGTTAATTGGTCTTGCTCAAATCAATTTATACATGGTAAAATGATAAATGATTTTGAAAGGCCCTAATACCCTCTTAGATCTTAAAATGATCTATGCTGTGAATTAAGAGTTTTAAAGATCTCAATTATGGGATGAGTTACAGATGATTGAGTCTTAAATAAACTCCTTTATGATCTTGTGAAATATATTGTTACGATTTTATTTGTGTGTATATAAGCTTGAATTTTTTGCTAGTCATAAATATAGTACATATAATTTTGAAAGAAAGACATAGTTATGTTATTTTCGTAATTTATTTAAAAAATTCATCTCCTACTCATGAAAACATTTTCAGACATGAACAAATTTTAGATTTATATACTGTTTAAACCATTACCAATCATTCCATTATCGAATTTATCAATAAGATACACATCTATGTTACTGGTTATACTATCCTATCCTTGAGAATAAATAAAAAGAAATATTAAATATAGGTTTTTAATAAGATATAATATTAGGTATACTTTAAAATGATTTTTGACTGTGTAAAATATGATTTAAAATTAACGTAAAAATGCCTGATCTAATATAAAAAGGAAATTTATCATTAATTAGTTACGATAAATTTATATCTCGGATATATCTTAAAGGGATTCGAGCAAAACAGAAAATATACACGCCTATCCACTTATCTAAATCTTATTATAAATACACCACTAGTCATTCTTCAACTTTCATCCTTCAAAACTATTCTTCTTGCATCCACTCATACGTACACATAACTTCCAAAACTATTCTTCTTGCATTCATTCCTATGTACTTATGGCTAAGCTTTTCATTAGTTATTTTCATGTCATTTATCTTTTAACAACTTTGCTCTTTATTGATGTTAGGGATCATCACCATAAAGCATTGGTCTTAAAAGATGATTCAAGTGGCAAAACATAATAACCATGCACTATCATGCATGTTAGCTATTTAGGGTGAAGTCTTTGGCACGATTGTGTATTGCATAGGCAATTTTTAGATCGAGAATTTTTTTACTTGTAATAACCTGTTTCCATACTAAAGGTTAGAACCTTAGACTATTACACGTGAGTAATATCATTGAGAATTTTTGGAATGCATTTCATTCACATGCATAATATTCACATACACACATGAATCGTGATTTAGGAAACATTGCAAAGATTGTATGTGCATTCAATTGACGTGTTTCAGGGTATGAAAGATTTAATATGATCATGATGTGAATTGCGTATTGTTTATGTCTTGAATTTTGGTTTGGTGGATTATAATTAGTAAATTTAGAATTAATTGTTACAATTGGAAAATTGATGAATTAAAATGTATATTTAACTTAGGAACAATGTCAAGTGGTAAGATAAGTTGACATATGAAAAATTAGGATGACTACGCCTATGAAAATGAGTGACATTTGGTATGAAAAATTTAGTGACAATTGGCATAGGTAATTAATTGACAAATGGTAGCAATGATTGAGTGACCAATAGCCTAGCATATTGGCAACATTTGGCAGCTTATATATGGGGAAAATGGAATGCATGCCTAGTGACATATGTCATTGAAACATGGTTACACCTTGTACCTAGTTGAATTAAGCTAATGCAGAAAGTGTTTCTGCTGGAACATTCACCATCTTCTTCTTTTCTCTCCACCGAAACTTACTTCTATCTCACATGTTTGCATTTTGGTTTAAGTCTTGCTAAATTGTGACACCAAATCCATACTTTTACCTTTCATAAAGTTAGGTAAAGAACCAGAACATTGTTGTTGTTGTGGTGGTCTTTTATCCTTGCTGAAAACTAACCTATTTCCACTTTGAATTTGTGATGATCTTGCATGCATGGAGGGCTAGGTTAACTTGATGAATTGAGGTGTAACTTGAGCTAAACAAGTAAGTAAAGTATTGATCTTAATGGCATGTTATAATAGAAAGATTATGATGATTGAATTGATATGGATTGTATATAATGTTGATGATAAAGTGTGGTGGAATATGATGGATGAACTTGGATACTTTTATGTTTTGTTCATGATGTATAAAAATTGTAGGTTACAAGTTGTTATATAGATGAATTAGATTTGGATTTGAAGTAGAATAAAGGTAAATTTATACTAAATAAAGGTGCTAGTGTAGTATTCTTGAAATGGGAAAGAACTAGGACTACAGGTATGATAGTGAATGATAGTTTCTGTTTTGGTTTGATGCATGAAAGACAATAGTTTATGAGCTGCCAATTGAATACTTTTGAGTTGGAATTAGAGATGAAATTGATGAGGAATTGGAGTATAATTAAGGTATAATTGACGTATAATTAATGGATTGTGATGAAGATGTTTTGAATTTGGTATAAAGGTGTTAGAATCTGGAATCTTTTTTGAAGGAAATGGATGGTCAACCCTCAGTTCACTCATCCCACAATCGTGGAAGCTGCATTAGTTCCTTCCCACAATTATAGGCAATGCTTTAAAGTGAAAAAAATATGTTTTGTGTGACTGGTGAATTAACTAAGGATAAGTCACTTTACTTTGGTGCATTTGGACTTGATTGAGACTTGAAATGAACTTAAATATTTGATTGATTAATTGGTTAAGGGTTTGATAAGTTTAGGTGGTTAATTGATGTTATCACTTAAGAAATGGATTGTTTTGATATCATTGTATCTAAATCTAGAAATTATGAATTGTTAAAGGAATAAAGGTGTTCTTATGAATACAAATGTGATTCAAAGGATATGAGTAATGTATTAGGAATGAATGAATAAGAATTGACAAATTGTGTGAATATATACTGCTAGAAAAGGGTTGGTGAATGTATGGTTAATGAATTTAGAATAATCAAGTTTACTTAAGGTATAAACCTAATTGTAAACTAGTTATATCCAAGATATGAAGTAAGAATGGTTAAGATTTGTGAATAAGGATACATACCTGGAAACTCAATTTAGCATGCATTGAACATGACACATATACATGTGCATGATTGAACATTTATATGATTGATCAACTTAGTAATGTGTAAAATATGTGTGTATTGCATGATTAAAGAAGCATAAATTAATCATTCGCATCGAAACATTGTCGGGTCATCAAGGCAATAGCTTATCTGGAGCATACTGTGAGTTAACCTATATGTTTTCTCACTATGATTGATTTGTTTCTATTTAAATTCAGGTATTGAATTGTTACTTATGTGATTGTGATAATTCTAGATATTGTTAGTCCGAGGAGTTTGATATTCGAGAATGTATTGAAAGTGCTTTCAAATTGTATATGTAATACTGAATGTGTACTCAACTAAATGTGGAATACCAGACTCAGATATGAAGAATGTGATAAATGACATGAGCACATTGAATGAAAAGTATTGATAGCATATTATGTGAATTGATGCATTCCATTACATTGATATGCATGATCAGATAAAGAAGTTGTGACTTGAGTGACCAACATGAAAAGAGCTTTAAGCTCAGGAATTGTGCACAAAGAGCCATAGCTCAATTAATAATGAGCCTAGTATTCATAACAGATATGGGAAAATAAATGAAATGACCCTAGTATCCATAACGGACACGGGACAGTAAATAGACGCTCGTTTACAACAACGTAAAATAAAAATGGAACCACGTGTGCATTTGCATATATATAACTTTACATGTATCATATGAATGATTGACATGAATTAATGGACTGTGCTAAAATAGTATTATGAAATATTTGTATACATGTGATCCGCGATTTGTCTTTGGGTTATTCCCTTAGAAACCGAATCAAAAATTTAATTCCAAGGGTTGCAATATAGCATGCAACCTCAGGTCGTCTTAATTAATTGGAACCTAGTGCAATGGATCTAAGCTAGCCTAATTATTATGAAATGCAAAGTAAATTGGTTAAGAGGGGGTTTTGGATCTTTGACAAAACTAACTAAATTGAGCTAATTGAGAGCAAAGTATATAAAAAGATATTTTTGGATTTTTGGGAAAAGAAATTGAAAACTCAAATGATGATCAAATGTGATAAAATACTCTTGAAAAATGAGCTTTGGCTATCACGGTTCAGAATAAATCTTTTTGGAAGTAAAAATCACTAAGTTTTCAAATGAAAAGCCTTAAAGAACCCTTTAAGTCCAAGGTTTTAATTAATGAACTCCATTTCTTAAAACCTTGTTGAATGCATCTTAGTATGTGTAATGGGTAAGTTAATGCAAGTGGTCCATTTGAAATCAAACATCATCTTAATATCTAACACAACTAGGCAAATAAAAGAGAATTAACAAAATCACCAAAAGGTCTGACAGTGCGTGTAGACTGCACTGCAAAATTTACCTGACTCTGCACACTAAAATTTGTAGTTGTGATAAGTCAGGATCGAATCCACAGGGAATGTTCGATTAATTTTCGTAATGAAATTAATTGATGCAAGGAAAGTAAATGGGGGGGGGGGGGTTTAGGTTTTAAACAATTTAGAAATTAAAGTAAAAGTAAACTATCAAAATCAAATTAAAACCAACAATCGAAAATGAGAAAAGTGTTGAGTAT
>JANKOD010000006.1:12483718-12495431 GCA_026284645.1 Erythroxylum acuminatum | reverse complement strand
AAGAGCAGTAAACTCTCAGATGTTTTTGGTAATGTAAATATATGGATTATGAAGTGTAATGCTACAATGTAAGTTATACTTATGAATGAAATGAGAAAAGTTGATCTTTTGAATACTTGTGTTATGTGTGATGCCACAATAAGTTATGTGACTGTTTAAAGTGTCATTCTCTTAGGGTATGTTCTCAAATATCCTCTAGATGTTCGGGCATATGCTTTATGGAAGTGGCATGTTACAGTACCCTTGACATTTCAAGGCTATTTTTGAAACCAAAATAAGTGGGAAAACTATAGAAAGAACCCTAGAAGGCTTAAGAAGTATTTAAGGTAAAGAAAATTGCCAAAAAGGAGGCTGCATGTCATAAACAAGGAGATCAAAGTGGAAACATCAAGATCAACTCTAATTTTTTAGAATTTCCAAATCAAGACCTGAAACTATTTTCTTTCTTTTCTTTTCTTATATTTCATTGTCTTGGATGTTAATTTTGATTAATGGTATGTTGAATATGGATTTCTAAATCCATATTAGGGATTATTCTTGAATTGTTTTGTTTAACTTTATTATTGCTAAATTTAATATAATATTGCTTTATGGTATTTATTATGCTATACTTAATAAGAAATCAAGAGATTGAATCAAAGTTATATATTTTAAGTTGCACAATGAGAGTTGGTACCTTAATAGACCTATAAACACTAGATTAATAAACAATTGAAGAGGTCAATTGTGAGTTAATTATCATTAAGATTGCTTCAAATCCAATTGAGTAGTTAGCAGTTTTGTGAATCGAGAGGTTGCAATTCAATTATTATCTACTTCAGTTGGGATTAATTAATTGAGAGAGGATGATCAAAATCTTAAGATATCTAGGATCAAACATAATTAAATTAACATAATAAAAGGACGACAAAGCACCCTTAAGTTTCCATTATTAATTAACTTCATTCTTATTGCTAGCTTCACTTATTCAACTGTTTAGTTTTATTAGTTTATTTTAACTTCAGTTAATTTAATTTAATTCAATCTTTTATTACCTTATACAAATTTCATTCAAGTTATTAAGTGACTAATCCAATCTTCGTAGGAACGATATCTTTTATACTACAAGTTACGACCTGTATACTTGCAGTATGAAAGTTTCTTATATAAAATTGCAAAAACACTTAGGCCATCAATTTGTGTTTCTCAAGCCTCCCTTAAGCCTTATATGAACCTTTTATAAACCACTCTAGACTTTCCTCCTTTTTCTCTTCATTTTTCCCTTTTATCATATACACATGTGCATGACCGCATCCCGTAATCTCACTTAAATTATTCCAAAATCATGAAGAAGCATAGCCTCACAAAGCTACACGGTTATGAACAGGCTGTGTCCACCTCCACATGAACGTGTCCCTCAAGGACATCTTCAATTCTTCAGTTTTTTCCTTAATTCTGTCTGATTTTTGCTCTTTTTGACCCGTGAAGGCAATTAAGACCTAAAAATATAGTAGGAATGAGCTTTGAAAAAAATTAAAAAATTGTCAAATAAACAAGCAAATATGCACAAGATATGGGATTAGAAATATATTATATATGACGTTTAACATTTGACCTGTGTTCATCTAAAACTTCTCTAACTTGGATCTAACTTATCAGAATTTGTTCCTTCTTTCTTAGAGAGCTAAAATTGGGTATGTAAACAAAGTACATGCCATATTAAAAATCAAATCCTTTGAAAATTGTTTAAAATAAAAGCTAAATATTCTCAAAATTATGCCACAAACTTAGAGTAATTAGCAGTTATTGATACATCAAATGCTTTGTTTTACGCCTTAAATCAAACAAATAAATTTTATTCTTGTCTTATGTTTTTGTTTATTCATATGAAAGTTTGTCTTAATAAAGAGTCATGCTCGGAGAAAGAGAAGTAAAGTCAAATTATTTAAGACTTAAGATGATGGTAATTAATAATATGCACAGCTCAATTTTAGTTATAAGGATATTTTGTAGCATATGGAAAAACACATATTAGTGTTCGATACTATCTTGCCTATATAGCTTGTAAAACTCAATCATATCTCATCCTAGGTAAGATAATCCTGATCCAATAATCAAAAAAGCATCAAAATATACTTAAATCCTTGACTTTAGAACTACTTTTATCTTAAAACACATGCATCAAAAACTATATAAAGCAAAACATACTAAAAATAACTAAAAAAACTTAAAAGCTACCAAATTAAAACAAAAATACCAAAATCATTATGTTGTATCCCAATAAGAGCTTATTTTGAATCTTTTAGTTAGACTTCTTACTTAAGCTCTTTACCTTGATATCTTTTAAAATGAAGGCTTGATTATACTCCTCTTTGGTCTCTTAATCTCCTTACACTTTCCTACTGATAGGCTCAATAGCTTCCATATATGTCCTATGCTCAATTAGAATAGGGATATCCATCTTCCCTTTTTCTCCTTGAATGTTATAAGTCTCTAACGGATATTTTGTGATTATTTCCTACAAAACATGAGAAACTTAAGTATCAATTACATCTACATGTAAATAAGTTCAATTTTTTCAAAGGGATGTTTCATGGCTTCGTATGTCTTAATAGCTACTTCCTCATCCCTTACCCTTAAGATTAATTTTCCTTCATACACATATATCATAGCTTTATTAATAGCTAGTAAAATTCATTCTAAGATCAAGGGAACCTCTACATCACTCTCTTATCTAAAACTAAAAAATCAACAAGAAAAATGAAAATTTTAACCTTAACCAAAATGTATTATATAGTGCTCATAGGATACTTAATTGATCAATCTACTAATTGAATGCTCAACCTAGTTGATTTAGGTTCAACCCAGCTCTAATATCTTAAATAGGTCATATGGCATCAAATTTAATCATAGCTTATAAATTTATTAATACCTTTTCAATTGACAAATTACCAATATGACAAGAAACATTGAAACTCCATTAATCTTTGGTTTTCTAAGAAAACTTGTTTTATAGGATAGTCGAGCACTCTTCACTCAAAGTGACTATCAGTAACTCTCTAAACCTATTCTTGTTGCGAAGAAGATCCTTTAAGTACTTAGCGTACTTTGGCATTTGTAAAAGAGTTTCAACAAAATGAATGTTAAGATGTCTTTGTTTTAAATGGTCTAAAAAGTTACCAAATTTATTTTCCTTTTTGTCTTTCTTAAGCCTACATAGGTAGAAAATACTTATTATATTCAAATGAATGAAAAAAAATCAAGGTCATTTTGTTCGTTTTCAAGTCTTAATAATCATTTTAGGCTTTATCAAAAAATCAAGATCATTTCGTTCGTTTTAAAGTCTTAATAATTATTTTAAGCTTTATCAAAAAATCAAGGTCATTTCGTTCGTTTTCAAGTCTTAATAATCATTTTAGGCTTTATCTTTATCTTTATGTCGTATCTCCTTTATTTTATTTTTAACCCAAGTAAAATTACAAACTTCTAGACATCTAATCACACTCTTTGAATTTCATATGCAAACCTTAAACATTATTTTAGACATTCTATTTTAAAATCTGGCAAACTTTTGAACATATAATGACAAGTTTTATTATTATTTTAATCTCAAACTCTATTTTTATTTATTTTCAAATTTTCTAAAAAATTGTAAATTCTTTGGACTTGAATAATCATTTAAACACAAAAAATAAATGTCAACACCTTTTTTGTTTCCCAAACTTGTTTTTTAGATTAAAATCTTTCCTATTAAAACTTACAGTTTTTGTATTAAGGGCACTTCTCATGCGTCAACCGTAACGTAGGTTTACTCTTTTGACTCAAGTAGGAAGTAGAAACGGTAACTGTGTATTGGTCAACAGAGAAACTGATTTTAACAACCTCTAACAATGTAGTATCCAAATACATTGATTTAGTATGTTCTCAGCTACAAGTTATTTACATGTTTCCATAACCTACCATTGAAAAAACTTTACGCACTACAGTTAGTAGATGGACATCAATCTCAAGACTTGCACATTGGCTATTCTGACTTCATTAAGGACAGGAAGGAAACTAAGGACCTTCTTTCATGCTTATGAAAAACTTACTGTCGACGTTCAGGTGAGGTGCGGCGGATCTCATCAGCACAAGCATTAGGGACATAGATTGCATTCATTAACGAGCTATGCTTCCACCCATAGAATAAATACACTAGTGCTCCCACTACCAGCCACACTGAGACACGAAGCCACGTGTACGCCCTGTAGGTATGCAAGTGGTAAAATGATCACATCTTAAAGTTCTCGCTTCGTTAACATTCTCCATAACTTGAAAGAAGATTGTTCGACACTCACCCCAAATTAACCAGCAAGTAGGTGTTGACAAGTATGCTAGAAACAGGTAAGTACGGAACAAATGGACAGATGAAACCTGGAAAGGAGGAGTAAACAAAGTCATATTGGAAACGATTACATGCATAGCCATCGGTGCTGAGATTAGAGGAAATCTACTAAGTGATTTTACTTCCCAAATTTCTTCACACGTTTTCTAGAACTTCTGCAAGAAAAGGAAAACTTTCACAAATTTTCAAAGTGATTGCTTGAGTAGGGAGCCTTCTCCAAGGTAGGCAATTCACGCCAAACCAATCTGCTAAAATATCATGAGATGGAACAACATGTACCTCCAGTGTGCCCAAAGCTATGCCTTGCATTATCTTGAGCTATGCAAGCCAAAACCACCAAACTGCACAACAAAATAGCTCCGCCTATTGTACAAAGTGCAAACCGAAGAAAGCTGGCACAATCACCAATATAAAGGAATCAGAAGAATAAGTTACCAAGTATTGTACCCAGAAAGTGCATATACATCGTGGATTCCAATAAAGGGGATTATTTGGCTTTGTTTACTGTCTTACACATACTAATTATTAATTTGTCACCTTTTACTCCAAATGCAATTCCCAAGCTGAGTTTAAGGCAATCACCCAATATGACACAGATTCTAAACCCTGTATTGACGAATTTCTAGATCCCACTATTCTACAGTATGATATAAACTGAGCACTTCTTGGGATCGAGATAAACCCCACGAGGATGCAAGTCAAAATAGAGGACAAACCTGGGAAGGTTTCCAAATGAAGCTGCAGATGCAAGAAAAAGAGCCCCTGCACACACAAGGGTAATACTCCAAGCAGCGATTTTCCGCCTCTTGAGTTGATTATAGTGCTCTATGTCACATAAAAGAAGCCATCAAAATATGCATAGATTAGCACCTCTCGCTACAGGGCTGTAGGTCATCTTATCAGTATTCTTGAGCTAAAAGAATTTTTTTAAAAAAGTACAAAGAACAGATACTTTTTTGGCTCTTAAAGCTCAAGCAGTAATCAAAAGAACATAACAGACGTTTGCCAACATCACATTCACACCTGAGTCCTACAGGGAAATTTCTGATTTTGTATAGAATAAATGGAGTCGATTATGGTTCCAGATTTCTTTTTCCTGAGATGTTTTTGATTCCCTTTTCACTTATAGTTTTCAATTTTTGGTACTGCTCTTTCAGCACCCCACAACCAAAGTTGGTCAACAATAGCCAGAAGATGCCAGCTGGAGGTCACTGTTTTATTCTAATCTTTGAAATGCTTATGAATTTAATAAGCTATCAAGTCAAGCTGACGACAAAGAGATAAAAGAAAATATAAAAAGAAGAGCAAAAGAAGTCACATCACAACAGCAAAGAGGGCATCTAGAAATTACCTTGAGACACGTGTTTCAGAAGAAGGGGGCATCCAGTTGATGTCCCAACATTGTCAAATAAATGATGATTGCAATCACAGTTGTTGACAGAATCTTTTATGCTTCGACTGGCAATCTCCTCAATATCTCCACTGAATTGTATTGATGATGAATCAATAGATTCCTGGAGTGAAGAAGGACAAGGCATCTCATCTGGTGGAACATATCTGACTATTAAGACGGAAACAGCTACAGCAGTGAATGCAAGAAGAGTACCCACGCTAACCTGTACCAATAAAGAGAAAATAGAAATATCTTCATGATTATATCCTGCATCAAAGGTATAACTTTCAAAGAGTAGGATATACGCTCCTCCTAACTCAGCATATACTTAATTCATGCACTTACCATACCAGCCAACTCTGAAACTTCCATGAAAAATGCTAGTGCTGCAGCAAGAATACCAATGATGATAGTGCTTTTTACTGGAACCTGGGTGCGTTTGCTAATGTCTGAGAAAAATGATGGCAACAATCCATCTCTAGCCATAGCCATGAAGAGTCGGGGCTAAGAAAAGGAAAAGTGAATCAAAAGTATCAATGAGACAAGATTTATGATTGAGAATAGAATATTCCACAAACACCTCATCATAGAGAAAACTGATATTTGTAAAGATCTTCCAAGTCACAATATTTAACACACAATGAAGAATTCACTGTATTGAATTGATGAATTTCTAGCATGTCCAAATGAAAAGAGAAGAAAAATTGGATGCAGAAAAATGGAAGAGAAGGTTGTAGAACTTTTCATGCTTTTTGCATCTACAAGTTGGAGAAGCTTCTCAATGTCCAAAAACGCTTCAACATCATCAATATAGTTATGTTTGCAACTAAGAGGAGATACATGCCTGTGGAAGAAGTGAACCCATTAAACTTGCACACAGAGCAGTAACTGCTCCAGTTGTTATTATATACCTGCGATTAAAAAGTTGCAGGAACTGTTATGCATTATGGTCAAAGTTACAATTAAATGAATACATAACAAGTACATAACATCTTACATTGCCCATTGCATCCCATGAGAAGCAAAGCCTGAAGAGATTGGGGTATCCGGATCCAGAGCATAATATGGAACCAACCCAACAATAACAACAGATACAAGCATGTAAAGAATGCAACAAATGAACAAAGAAATACCAATACCCAAGGGTAAATCTCGTTGAGGATTTTTTGCCTGCGATGAAAATTGTAAGATAAATGATTCTATTCAAAATTCATAACTGTAGCTCGTAAGAGGGCACCATTACAAAGGCAATCAGATGAAATATAACTCTAGATTGGTTTTAGCTATCATGAAACAACCAAAAGCATCCAGGATTGTTTAATTAATCAATTCCCTGCAACATTTTACTCGAAATAAGTATGGTTGATTTTGATCAGCAATGAAGATTTAGATGAAATATGAACAATTCCTTTTTTATTAGGAAACAAAAAACAGAAGGATATTTGCTAGGAATGAAGTGTGGACGGGGAATCTCTGTACCAGGATGATTTGCTCAATTTTTTAAGCATGCATGTAAAAGAAAGCCATGTAGCATGTAAAAGTTTCAATTTTATAGATATGAAAGCATTTTTCATACTAAAGAGCATGTGCTGGCAACTTAATTCGACTGTGATTTTTAGTTTTTTTTTTCTGCTGCAGCAATCATATAAAGAGCTGACAGGCAAAATTACCTCTTCAGCAGTGCTAGCAACTACATCAAAACCAATGTATGAAAAAAACACTATTCCAGATCCTGCAAGCATTCCACTTAAGCCAAAGGGAAAGTACCTATAACATGAACAAAAAGCTAATAATCAACTTGATTATAAATTTATAACTGATATAAGCAACACATACATAGAAAAAAGAAGAAACTTGTTACCTAGGAACTTCATATCCAACCCATCCAGTCTTGAAAGCTAAGTAACCACCAGCTACTAAGATGAAAAGCATCCCACAGACATTCACTGTTGTGACAATTGTTTGTGCTAACGAACTCTGTCAAATGAGGAATTCACTCAAATCAATTAAAAGAACATGTACAGACTTGCAGATAGTGATGTAACAATAATATTATTAAAATGTTTTCTTGTGCAAAAAAAGAAGAATGAGAGTTCAATTACCTCCTTAATTCCAATGCATAATAGTGCTGTGACAGCAAGAACTAACACAGCAGCAGATGGATCTACCACGATATCCAGCCCAGCAATGGTATGGCGGGCCAAGTAGAAAGGCAGCTTATCTTGACCCCCAAAAAATAGGGCCTAAGTGGACAAACAGATAAGTAATGTGGATGGAAACTACACCTAAACTTCAAGGCACAGCATATGCTTCGTAAATATTTCAAAATGCCAGTAATCTTAAAGCTGGATATCATATCCTATTAAAATTTTGCAGGTGCCATACTGATTAGTGAATGTTTGGTATCTAAAGATATTTATACTTCTTTTCACATATAGAAACATGAAATTCAGACCACTTTTATACTTAGATAAAATGACTGTGCTGGTCTCAGCAAAGGTGCAACAGACGAACCTTTAGAGGAATAGTTGGAGGAAAGAAAACAATAAAGTAAGACCACCTGAAAATTATAGTCAAGCCACAAGTCCCACGTAAACTACAGCTAAGGTAGCTAATACTTGGAAAGTCAATTATCTAAGTATATTCCACCCATTCATGTTAAAGTGGAGAAAATAAAAAAATGCCACATAGGCAACTTAAGCTAACTGTCATGGAATATCACCATGTAGAAGCATATACCACACATGTGATTACATTATCCACACATGCATCCACAACCAACCTAAAACCTACGAAAGATATCAAAACCAAAATCATAGTAAGACTTTCAAAACTAAAAGAAATCAGATGAAAGTGAATGGTTATAAAGAAAGAAATGAATTGTGGTTCAGTGATTGTCGCTGGTGAAATTGGGAATTTAAGGGAAGTAAGAACTCGAGTTACATCCTCTCTAACGCACCAGATTTGGTGTTAGGCCACGAGCAATTGCAGAACCACCAATAGTGTACTCCAGAATCAGTGCCCAACCAATCAACCATGCAGCACTACATGTTAAAGTAATGCCAAAGTTATTATTGACTTAATGCTAAGTCATCAACCTGAATTTAGAAGGGTACAAGTTCATTGGACTTTTCCTTTGTAATTAATTTCCAATAACTATGCACCAAGGTGCCTTAAGCAACATAATATTTGAAATTTTATTAGCTTGTCAGTAGATTTTCAAAAAGCAAAAAGAAGACGAATCCTACATCTTGCACATCAATCAGTTGATTTCATCATACTAATTGAGCAACTCATCACTATTGCTAGCATTTTTTTCAGGCAATAATGTGTATTTAGGAATCAAAATAGAAAGCTAAAACGTTTCAACAAGTTTCAGATTACCATTCCCCAATACAAATGTATGTGTAATGATAGGCACTCCCAGCAGATGGGCATCGACATGCAAGCTCAGCATAACAAAATGCTGTGAGAGCAGCAGAAATTCCAGCAATGAGAAATGAAATAGAAAGAGCTGGTCCTGTTTGCTCTCTAGCAACTGTTCCTACAAGTATATACACTCCAGCTCCAATCGTTGTTCCAACCCCTGGTTACATGATGCAAGTATTGCCAACTATTAAAAGCCACCAACAGTTTTCAACATGGTTGAACACAAGAGAGAGGAGAAACAAAGACAATAGACACTCAGGTATGGAAGAGCTGCACATCATAAAGGCTTACATCTAGTTAGTAACTAATGATACTTGGCAAACATACAAGTCAGAAATCGCGCAAAGCTTTAACAAACCGTCCCCAGTATCATCGGTAAAGCTTAAAACTTAACTAATGTGATCATCGACATTCAATAGTGTTGTGAGCTCCGTTGTCATGATAATAATAACTCGTGACAACAGAACATAAAATTACAAGAAATTGCCTCGTTACAAAATTCAGAGAGCAAAGAGAATGCAATATAAGATTTCCCCCAAAGCCACTATACAGACCAAAACCCAAAATGACAAGATGAAAGCTTGGGATCGAAATTCAAAACCCATTTGGGGAACGATGAACAAGGTTTAGTATTTTTACCAATGGCAATAAGGTCCACAACAGAGAGTTTCTTGGCCAGCTGACGCTCGCCATCTCGCGCGATATTAACGTAATCAACCTGTTTTCGCCTTATCAAATTGCTAAAACCCCACGAACCCTTTGCTACTCCATGTTTTGGCATGTCAGCAACATCAACCATACCCATCAACCAAAACACGAAAAATAACTATGCCTTTCTTGGTTCTGCTATCTTTCACTTTCAGAAAGAATCCAACTTTATAAAGCAAAAGACACTTGGTTCTTTAAGTAGAAGTGGTGATATATATGCACTCAAATCGAATGGACGAGGCTGCTTGGGAGAATCTGAAGGAAACTGACAGAAATTGGTTTGTTTACAACATTTTATCTTTTTTGTTTTAATCATTGATTTGGTTTGTTTACAACATTTTGTGGATATTTCTGGTTGATTGGTGCAATATAAAATTGATAACGTGGTTGTTTGTTTGTCTTTATTTATACTAGACAGCAAGTTGTGAAAGCAACGCCGGTAAGATCAGTACAGAGACTACGTAAGGCCAAATCATCAGAAATCCTACGCCAAAAAAGTCAAGCCGAAGAGGTAAAACACTCTTAGTTCAGATTTTGTGTCTAATATTATGGTGTTTTATTATGTCCAATAAATCTCAACGATTTATTTATATGGGTCTCGCATAGATTTCGTGTGGATCCCGCAAAATGAATCGCTAAGATTCTATAAGACAGAGTAATATTAGACAAAAGATCTAAATTCAAAACACTCGGACCTGATCAAAGTAAATTGTGACAAAGCTTGCAAACATATAAGGAGAATTATAAGAGATTCCTTGCCTCCTTAACCGTCGTTACTTTTTAATTCAATTAAATAGTTTATAATTTTCTTACTGCATTTTAAAAATATTTTTAAAGTTTGTTTCTCTCTCCCAATGTATATGATATAAAGGGCTATTTTGCATAAAGTAAGATCACCTTATTAATAAACTGAACTACCTGTCTAATTTACAATGTCTAGTCATCTATGGTAGACGTAGTTCTTCACTATTTCTTGATCCAATTGATGTGTATGAAAAATATACATATGTTATTAAGTATTTGGCATGATTTGATATTAAATTGCTTTGTTTTACTTATCTTTTGATATCATTTTAGTTCATTGTGAACAAGAATTGGAGGCCAATTCAAGTAAAAGTATCAATACAATCAAAATTCCTAGTCAAAAATAGTATGACCTATGCCTATGTACTAGCTTAAGCATTAGCAGGATCAACTATAGTAAGTGACATAAACTGAGCCCAGTGCCGGCCCTGGGCAGGGGCCAGCCGGTCAGGGCCCACTATGAGAGGGGGCCCTCTCTAAACTAACGTTAGCTAATGACTTCTTTTTTATTTTTTGATTTATACCTTCCTCAGGTAGCTAATGAGTAATGACTTTAACGTTAATAACACTGTAATGTTAATGTCATTTATGAGAGGGGGCCCCACTTCAAAGGCCCCCTCTCTAAACTCTAAGAAGTGACGCAGCTAATGACTTTAACGTTAGCTTGCATCACTTGAACAATTTACAACACAATAACGTTAAAGTGATTTAATGACTTTAACGTTAACGTTATAGTCATCTTTATCGTTAAAGTGACTATAACGTTAAAGTCATTAAATGACTTTAACGTTATAACCTAACGTTATAACATTTCTTTTTTTGAAGTAAGAGTAAGTTTGTAGTCCTCATGCTTATAAATAGCCTTGAAATATTTAAGTATACTTTTACCTTCTAATTTTTTTATTTTCATCAATATATGTATTTAAAGTACTCTAACTAAAAAATTAGCAGCAAAAAATTTTACGATTCTGTCTTCTATGTTCTGAGTATAATTTAAAGGTAAAGTTTCTAATTTT
>JANKOD010000006.1:12452860-12475342 GCA_026284645.1 Erythroxylum acuminatum | reverse complement strand
CCTTAACAATTTTATGGGCTCCCTAGCAATCCATTATGTCTTCTTCATTTAATTGCCATTTAAAAGACTATAAAGCCTAATTGCTTCCTTTCAATAACATTTAAAATGGCTAAAAGCCCACTTGACTAACTTAAGCCTTAAAGCCATATACAAATCTCCTACTTTCACTAAATCCTTCATTGAATAATCATAACTTAAGCAATAAAATCCCCAATTTATTCCAACCAAAATTATTAAGCATGCCTCCAAATAATTTAAACATGCTTAATGCGAATCAGGGCCCAACAAACAGTATGACAGATCTCTAAAATTCTTATAGTCGAGTCTTCAACTGCTTCTTGATTCTTTAAAGAAACGGTTAGTCAGTTGAGCTCTATAATTAACTCAAACTGATACTTCCGACTTCTTTACGCTTTCGTCTGATCATTGTATCGTCTGCTTTTCGCTTCGTCTGCTTTTAGTTTCGTCTGCTTTTTCTTTGCATAGCTTTCGTCTGCTTTTTCTGAATAGCTTTCGTCTGCTTTTCTTCTAAGCTTCCATCTGCTTTTTACTCGGTCTGTTTTCTTTGCTTCATCTGTATTTTGCTCTGTCTGTTTTCTTTGCTTCGTCTGTATTTTGCTCCGTCTGTATTCGTTAAGGTATATTTCATCTGCTTTTCATTTATCTGTTTTTTGTTTGTCATCAAAATTATTCAACTCGTAAAATCAATTTTGACTTAACAGTATGTTAAATAAATTCCTATTCCGCTGGCCCTTTTTAAGAAAATTGGGTTAAGAATAGAGTTGATAGTAAGTTAAGAGTGTGATATAGCTAAGTAACCAGGGGCATTCACGACAAAATGTTTGTCTTCACGTTAAAAGACTATAATGACACTCCAACCAAGGTAAATAAAAATGTAACCTAGTTGAGTAATCGAGGACATTCATGACAAGATGTTTGACTTCACGTCAAAAAAAATAGATTACCATTAAATAAAATCTAAAAATGATGTTATAATAAATAAACCTACTGATCTTTTCAGAATAGAAAGAATTTTCATGAAAGGACATTTGGTGACAGTTTGCCTTTTTGATTGATCACTAATCATAATTGCATGCTTACATGTGCCATAAGTATATGAATAGGGTGTTGATATTTTTGTTAATATGTATATTCAAATCAAAGTACTTAAACATGAAAGGAATAAGTTAGTATGTTAGCACATTATGAGTGATTGATGTTTAAGGTTAAGTTAATTCCACTACATTTGATGTCATTGTATCATTATTGCATGTTGCATAAATGTGTGATTATGTGTTTTGTTTGTGTTTTTGTTTTTAGTTTTGTTTAAGTATAAGAAAAATTTTAAGTTTGGGGATGTTGATATGTGTAGATCTTAGAATATTTTTTTAGGTGTTTTAGTGTGTTTGTAAGTGTTTCCTAGATGATTATAATGTTTATAGGCTTAGAATTGTGTTATTATTAGTGTTTGTATATGTTCTACATGTTTGTGTGGTTTAGAGCATGAATTTAATCTTAATTTTATGTTTCAAGATGTGTTTGACGTGTTTGTGAGTGTTGGAAATTAGGAAATTGAAGAATGAAGAAGGTGTAGGATGCATGAAGGATGTCACAATCGTAGATGTTGCACGGGACGCTATATGGTTCTCTATCACAACTATGACAGGGAGCATGATCGTGACAAAGAGGGATAAACAACATGAGGCATGATCTTGTCTCATGAAAAATCGTGCCAGGAAGGTTTCTAGGCACGAATTTTTTAATTTTTTGAGGTCCGAGAATATTTTTGGAATTGAACAAAGTGAAGAAACCCTAGAACCATATTGCACTATAAAAGAACATGAAAAACACTAAAAAGAAGCAACAACCACTACATCAAAGTAGATTAAAGAGGAGAGATCAAAGAAGAGCTTCGGGAAATTCCAACATTCCAAATCAAGGCTTTAAATAGTTTTTACTCTTTTCTCTTTATTTTCTTCATAGTCCTTGATGTGTAATTGGATTTCTATGATGTATAACACGTTTATGGATTTCTATTCTAGATTAGGAATTATTTTGTGAACTTTAATTATTGTTTATTTCAATACATCTTTAAATATTTGTGATAATTGTCGAGCATGTACTTGATAATAAATCAAGAGAGTGAGTCAAGTCATTAATGTTAAAGTGTGCAACGAGAATTGGCAACTTAATAGACCTACAATTATGAGGTTAACAAACAATTAAAGAGAGAACTTAATTGTGAAATTAATTATCTGGAGGATTGCTTCAAACCTAATTGAATAAGTTAGGAGTAGTTTTGTGAATCTAGAGATTACAAATCTATGAATATTGAATTCAATTAGGGTTACCCGATTATATCTTAAGAGAGAGTGATCAAAACCTTTAGAAATCTTATATCAAGCGTAAATTAAATTAACAAAATTAAGGAAAAAAAAGAGAGGATATAATATCCTATGTATTCAACTTTGATCAATCTTAATTTTATTGGCAACTCAATTATTTAATTACTTATTTGTTTCATTTTATTATTTGTTTTAATTTCTATTATTTATTTTAATTCAAATCAAATTCTTAGTACCTTAGACAAAGTTTGATTTAAATTGTTTTGGTGTCTATAGTCCTCGTGGGAATGATAACCTTGTTACTACAAGATACGATTCGTATACTTGTCGTATTGAGAGTTTAATTATATTTAAAACTTTCTCAACACTAGCTATGTCAATACTAATATAGTCGTAACTGACGCTAGGGATAGGCCGAATAGTATTTAGCAATCTCTATATTTGGATCCAACAAATCAAGTACGTCAAATAGAGGAGAGGGAAGCAATTCATGCTCATGCAAGAGCTATAGAATTATAATATTCATGGTTGAGGCAAAGATTAAGAGTGCAATGGCTTGAGGATGGGGATAATATACTTCTTTTTGTACATAAGTCCCTACTGGCTAGGAAAATCTAAATTGAATCACTTCCATGTAAGCTAAAGATGGATCAATTGCTTCAACCCAAAAGGACCTCTATATAACTACTTTTAACGATTTTTCCAAAGCACTAGGCACAGAAGACCAAAAAAGTTCTTCTAGGTTACCACTAAACTCTTTTATAGCTTCTTTAATAAAGGATACCTATTGAAAGAATTCAACCAGATTTTCTTACGTCTTATCCTTAAGATCACTTAGGGGACTTCAAACCTATCTTCTATTGTAACTTCATTTACAATATTATTTCTAAATTACTAGCTTCATGAGACACAAGTAGAATACATTGAAGGAAGAGATATAAGGGATAATATCCTTCTATTGTAGGAGTTATTTAAGAATTATAAAAGAAAACCCCCCTTAAATGTTGTACAATCAAGGTGGACTTCAATAAAGCATTTGATACTATAAATTGAAATTATATTATTCATACATTATAAGTTTTGGCTTCCCTACAAGATATGTAGGAAGAATACATCATTGTCTCATAACAATTTCTTACAGTTTCTTAGTTAATGATTCTTCAGCCAAACTAATTAATGGAGTAAGAGGAATTATCCAAGGGGATCCTTTTTCCCTTAAATATTTGAATTATGCATGGAGGTCCTCTCAATGTTGATTAAACCCTAATTAGGTTGAACAGTAAATATAAGTATCACAAGAAATGTAACTAGTTTAAGATTCATAACCTAGCATTTGTTGATAATCTTCTGCTGTTTCTCTTGTGCATATCCACATTCAATGAGGGTTCTTATAAATGCTTTGGAGACATTTAAAACCACATATGGCTTATTTATGAACAAGGAAAAAAATATACTTCTTCATTTCCTCTTATATAACACACGCAGTTGATTGGTTTTCATCTATAACAGGCCCCAGGAAAAAGCAACTCCCATTTACCTATTTGGGGATTCCCATCTCTTATAAGAGACCAACTTACTTTTGCCTTTAGTCGCTCTAGTTGAGTAAAGAATTTATAATTGGTTCAACGGTTCTCTTTCCTTTATAGAAAGAGTTCAACTAATCATTGCAGCCTTAAACTTTTTGTATATTCATTGATAAACTCATATTGCTCCTTATATTGCTAAAGTAGTTTGAAAGTTAGTATGACTACTAAAAGCAGAAGGAGGCCTCAGGGTAATACCTTTAAAACTTAGCATCATAACCCTTTTTAATAAAGAGGTATAGAGAATACTAAGTGATGAGTGGAGTGGATTCACTCCTACCATCTTAATCAATATGAATTTTGGTCATATGTATTAAGGTATGATGCTTTATAGCCTATGCAACATATTCTTAAGCTAAGGAGACAGGGAAGGGGTTACTTCAAAACCAAGCTAGGGGATGTTCTTTGTGACACTTCACTTGAAACATGTGATCATCTACTTTCTAAGCACGAGTCCTCTGATTACTTATGGAAGAGACTGCTTAATCATTTTCACATTACTTGCTCACTGCAATTTAGGAAGAAATCATATGATGGATCCAAAATTGAAATGGTCAGAGCTATTTCTTTTCAAGATTCTCTTTGACATATTAGCATATGAAATCTAAAGGGAAATGGACTTTTGCCTATTCTCGCATCGAAGCAAACAGCTTGAAAGCCTCTTCAATGTGTTATTGGATGAGAGTGCAAAGAATGATCCTCAATCACGTTCATCGAAGTAGTATGCTACTTCTTAGTTTTGACTATATGTAAAGGAATAGGCACATGGTTTTGTTTTTCTCATAAAGCATCACTTTTTCTTTTTAAAAATTCAATATCAATCTCCAACCTAACTAACAAACCTTTAAGTAATTTTCCTAAAATTTACAGCCTCAAAATTTGTAGAGTCTCATATGTAACTTATAAATTTAGGTAAGTTGATATGAATAACTTAACTGAAAAGCTCTAATATATAAAAACTTACCATAAAAAATAATAATATCCTTACATAAGGTACGAGGGATTTGATCGTTACACTTCCGGTTTTAATTTCTGAAATTAGCAAAGAAAAAACAATTTTGATAATTTTATAAGAAAAAAGGTGTAAGTTAACATTTATTTATAGTTTATCATTTTCAGTTATGTATAATGCAAAAATTCGATAATTTAAAATTAAAGTTTGATAATTTGGAACTAATATTATGATCCGTGTTGAATTATAATGGAAATGAAATATAAAGAGTAAATTGTATTAAAGGAAAGAGCGGGGAAGATATTTTAGGAAAGAAAAAGATATGACGGAGATAGTACACACATAGCTCGGGCACTTGCCCATTACCGATCCTATTCCTTGCTAACACTCCGCGCCATTAATCCAAAAGCGCATTCCTTATTTTAGATGGGAACCTCTACTGTCTCCCCTCTTAGTTTCAGCTTCCCTACACTTGCAATCGTCGTCGTCGGCGGCGGTCATAGATGTCAACTGTTCCACTACTGCAAAGCTAAGAAAGCCGCGTGCTTTCTGCGTAATAGAAGAGTCGAGGTTTCGTTGGTGAAAATTGGGTGTTATAGCAGCAATAGTAGTAATAACCATAATCATACTGATGATAAAAATGATAACAACAGCACTCAAGGTAATCAAGAGTCAAGCGTCACAACGGTGACCCAGCAAGACAACGAGGAGAGAAGTAGCATCAAAGAGGAGACGGCAAGTAGCCGCGCCGATAAGGCTCAGCCTTCCACTTCTTCAAGGGTGCGTCTATTTTCTTTCTTTCCATTTGAATGATTCTGAATTAATCAATAATACCTGAAAATTAAAATGTTATGTTGTTTGCCATCAATGAATCATTTCTTTCTTCAGCCGCCACCCATATCTCCGATAGGCCCAGGTTACAACAGTTTCCAAGTTGACTCTTTTAAGTTAATGGAGCTTCTTGGGCCGGAAAAGGTTGATCCGGCTGATGTCAAGCTGATTAAGGACAAACTTTTCGGTTATTCAACCTTCTGGGTCACAAAGGAAGAGCCCTTTGGGGATTTTGGTGAGGGCATCCTTTTCCTTGGAAATTTGAGAGCGAAGAGAGAAGATGTTTTTTCCAAACTGCAGAGTCAGTTGGTTGAGGTCACAGGCAATAAATACAATCTTTTTATGGTGGAGGAGCCTAATTCAGAAGGACCAGACCCTCGCGGCGGCCCACGAGTTAGCTTTGGTTTGCTGAGAAAGGAAGTTTCAGAACCAGGGCCTACAACACTTTGGCAATATGTGATTGCTCTCTTGTTATTCCTTTTGACAATTGGTTCCTCCGTGGAATTAGGAATTGCATCTCAGGTAACCTTAGATTCAGAGTCTTTTTAAGTATCCAAATATATTATATTCCATTGATATTTCAATAATTTTCTGTCTGATGTTGTTGCAAGTGATAAACAGTCAAGCATCTTCTCTCAGTCATTTACTGATTGCATGTGGTCTAACAGATTAATCGTCTTCCTCCAGAGGTCGTCAAGTACTTCACAGATCCAAATGCAATTGAACCTCCTGATATGGAACTGCTATATCCCTTTGTGGAGTCTGCTTTGCCCTTAGCTTATGGCGTATTAGGAATTCTATTATTTCATGTAAGCGTCTTACTGAGTTAAACATTTGTTCGTTGTTGCTTCTTAAATAGAGAGTTTCATTAGCTTGTCCTACATTTAAATCTCATATGGAAGCACATTTTGCAACGAGGATTCATCATTATATATGGTCTTTATTTGTGTCGGTATATCTATATGATGAAGCTTGGCCCCATGCAGGAGGTTGGACACTTTTTGGCCGCATTTCGAAAGAAAGTGAAACTAAGCATTCCATTCTTCATTCCTAACATTACACTGGGCAGTTTTGGAGCAATCACGCAGGTAAATATTGGTCACTCCAGATTTGCAAATAGAAATTGATGAAAACTTTTATGATTCTCTCTTAAAATCTGTGGGAAGAAATCGCTTACTAAGGAGGACAACTATATCAGTTTCAATAAATCTCGCAGCCACGACTTTTTGCAAGAGAATTGGGAAATGTTGTTTTTGTATATATGATGGAAGTTAGTTAAATGTTTAAAAGCTTGAAACGAACCATGGTTGCTTCTAACTCCTAGTTAGTTTTTTATCATGTATTTTGAAGTGTTCTTAACCTTGAGAAATGGAAAGGACAGTATGCAGCATTTTTACTTGCGAATAGCTACATAAGCTGCATACCACCTTCAAGGTCAAAGTTTTGAGATTTGGCTTACCATGGAGGGGGCGGATTTGGAAAAGAGGGGAGGACTACTCTCTGTTGTGTATGCCAACATGGCACTCAATGTGTTCTTTACATGTCCAATAAGTGTTATGATCTCATTCATTCTTTTATTTTTTAACACTATTAACATGTGCATCTACATGTATTAGTTCATGTTCACAGGCAAACTAAAGAGAATAGAAAAATGAAAGGTAGTTGACAATGCAAGGACATTGTTGTGAAAGACTGATTGACACTGACATCCAATGTAGTTCATTCCATACATATTCTTCAATTTCATTCATTCCTTCCTTACACAAGTAGTGGGATAGTTCAATGGGGCATTCAATTGTTAATGCCACCACAGAAAAGATATTAAAGCAATAAGGAGTAGGTTTAGTTAAGTGGAATTCTAGAAAGTAGGGCCGGTATGATCAAGCGCATAGATCTTGGCTTTGGAATGGAAACTTATTCAATCAAGTCCTTAAGAAGTTCTTCTTTGAGTTTGATGATTCCCATTATGTTCTGTGCACATGGATTCCCAGTTCAGTGAAAAATTCTAGGTACTTGCATTTGCTGGTCATTGCGATTAAGTAAGACCCTAATAATTAAGTAAAAATGATTATGTAATTGGCATTTGCTCGTCATTGCAATTAAAAACCCAATAAGTAAGTAAAGATGATTATGGTATTCTGTTCAGTTCAAATCAATTCTTCCAGATCGGGCCGCAAAAGTAGACATTTCACTTGCTGGTCCATTTGCTGGTGCTGCACTGTCTTTCTCCATGTTTGCTGCTGGTCTGCTACTATCGTCAAATCCCTCTGCTGTTGGAGATTTGGTACAGGTTCCTAGCATGCTGTTTCAAGGTTCTTTGCTTCTTGGACTAATCAGTAGAGCAGCTCTTGGCTATGCGTGCGTCTCTCTTACTCTTTTGACTTACCCATATGTTTCTTAATTGTCAACGCATGCTGAGAAGTGATTTATAAATTCACTGGTTGTAAGTTCCTTGTGTTTATTCAGTGTCCTTTCTCTGGAAATATTGTAACCCTCCCTAGATGGCATAATCATTGCAGAGCAATGCATGCAGCTTCAATTTCCATTCATCCTCTAGTGATAGCTGGCTGGTAATGTATCATGCTAGAGCTGCTTCATTCTCTTTGCTGTGTTTCAAGTATGCTTACAATAAATATCATTGATCTAGGTGTGGCTTAACCACAACAGCTTTCAATATGCTTCCTGTGGGATGTCTTGACGGTGGAAGAACTGTACAGGTACTTCCACTATCTACACAGGCATGTTTTTGAAGTTTATTTTCTGCCTTCTTTCTTTTACTTGTATGCTAGATGGTTTACTAAAGGGAGTGCTTTACCTGGTTAGAGTTCTTCTTGATAGTGCTGTAGCATATATGGTTAATTAGAGGATTTAGTAACTGCAAAACTTTAGCTAATGGAAATTTTTTAAAAAGAAAGTGTGATACCTGTAGAAAGAATGTCATTGGCAATAGCTCTGAGAAACCAACTGGTTGAAGATGGGTCTGATTCCAGTAAATGTTGAATAGAAGTAAGTTGATTATCTATGAGTGAATGGAATATCTGAATTGTTAAAATGTTGGCAAGGAGAATATTTAGGAATTAAATGTTATGATTAGTTACTGATTCTTAGGTGATTAATTGGAATCAGCTACTGATTTACAAAAGTAATTAGAGGAGATTAGTTAGGAGATAAATTAGGAGATTGATTGATTTTGTACAGATTTCTTTCCTAGTACAGTTACCTTGTATTCCTATTTACATGTAACATAGAAAACAAAGAAAGTACAACAAAGAAAATACTTTCTCCTACATGGAATCAGAGCAGAAAATCCTTTAAGCTAAACACGAAAACATTCCTAGCTGCTTCTAGTTATCTTCCACCATGTCTGATGATGTATCAGAATCCACAAACCTCCCTACAAACCAATCAAGCCTTTCTCAAGACTCCACCAAAAGCCCTGATAACCCTCATCTTCCCACATCTGACTCTCGTTCAGTTCAGATTACTACAATAAAGGCTGAATGGAGAAAATTTCCTGCGCTGGTCTCAATCAGTCTGCATGTACATCCGTGGCAGAGGGAAAATCGGCTACTTGACAGGAGAAAAGAAGGGATCTGCCCTTGAGGATCTAGTCTACCCCACTTGGGATGTTGAGAATTCCATGGTGATGACATGGTTAGTGAATTCTATGTTGGAAATTAGCTCCAACTACATGTGTTACCGCATGGCTAAGGAGTTGTGGGACAACTTCAACCAGATGTATTCAGACCTAGGAAACCAGTCCCAGGTATATGAGTTGACACTGAAACTTGGAGAATTTCGCCAAGGTGAGAATAGTGTTACCAAATGTTTTAATTCTCTGAAAAGACTATGGCATGATTTAGATTTGTTCAGTGATGATTATGAGTGGAAATCCTCAAATGATTATCACCACTATAGAAAAAGGGTGGAGGATAGCTGTATATTTACATAACTTATTGGACTAAATGTTGAGTTTGATGAGGCTAGTGGCAGGATATTTGGCACGCAGCTACTTCCCTTTATTGGGGAAGTTTTTTCTGCGGTTCGCTGTGAAGAAAGCCAGAGGCTTGTTATGCTCGGCAAGAAAAATTCTGACAGCACTGCTGAAACTTTTTATACAATGGTTGAGAATCTGAAGTTGAAAACTTGTTTAAAACTTTTTATACAATGGTTGAGAATCAGTTTCAACAGAAAATTAGCACTCATCATACTGATAATGGCACCGAGTATTTTAATGAAACTCTTGGCAGCTTCTTGAAAGAAAAGGGGATTCAACTACATTCTACTTGTGTTGATACCCCTCAACAAAATGGGATAGCTGAAAGGAAAAATAAACATTTATTGGAAGTGTCTCGTGCCATTATGTTTTCCATGCATGTTCCAAAATATCGGGAACTATGTTAACAACAGCCGTTTTGATAAGCAGGATGCCTACTCGTGTCCTAAATTACAGTACACCACTTGAGTTCTTTAGAAATTTTTTTCCCAAGGCCCGTTTGTATTCAGATTTGCCTATTAAAATTTTTGATTGTATTGCTTATATCCACTTATCTAACATGGGACGGTCAAAACTAGATCCATGGGTTGAAAAATGTATTTTTATCGGATATGCTCCAAATAAAAAGGGGTACAAGTGTTTTAACCCTAAAACTTGAAAAACCTTTGTCACCATGGATGTTTCCTTCCTTGAACACCAATCGTATTTTCAGGAAAATTTCCTTCAGGGGGAGAAACAAAGTGAAGAAAATTTTTGGGAAGTTCTTTCAACTCTTTTACTAAACATGTGGAAACTGAATCCTTTGTGAAAAACATGTTTTTGATAGGGAAAGCTCTATTCTTAATACTGTTATGCTAGGCAATGTTGAATCTTTGACAGGGGAAGAAATACTACATGATAATTCTACGAAACATGAACCTGAGTTTAAAGTTTACACAAGGAAAAAGGATCATCAAATGAGTAGAGAGCCTATTCCCCATTACACAAAGTTAGTCAGATACCTCGAGTAATGGACTTGAAAACCCTCCCGGTACTCTAGGCTCTCCTCATCCTAATACCTTTTCTAATATCATTCCTACTGTTGAGGAAAATTACTGTGATCTTGATATTCCCATAGCACTTAGGAAAGGAACCCAGTCCTGTACTAGTCATCCTATTGCAAAATACATGTCTTATGATAGACTCTCTCAACGGCATAGGGCATTTACATCTAAAATCTCTTAACCTGTTTGTTCCAAGAAATATTCAGTAAGCACTTGATGATCCAAAGTGGAAATTAGCAGTAATGGAGGAGATGAATGCTCCAAAGTGGAAATTAGCAGTAATGGAGGAGCATTATGAATGATCCGAAGTGGAAATTAGCAGTAATGGAGGAGATGAATGCTCTAAGGAAAAATGAGACATGGGAAACTGTAGAATTTCCCAGAGATAAAAAGACTGTTGGCTGAAAATGGGTATTTACGGTTAAATGCAAGGATGATGGAAGTATAGAAAGATACAAAGCAAGACTCGTGGCTAAAGGGTTTATTTAGACCTACAGTATTGATTATCAAGAAACCTTTGCACCAGTAGCCAAGATTAACTCTATACATGTGTTATTGTCTCTTGCAGTTAATCTCAACTGGTCCCTACATTAGTTAGATGTAAAGAATGCCTTTCTTAATGGTGACTTATAGGAAGAAGTTTATATGAGTCCACCACTTGGCTTCGAGAAGACTATCGGCCAACATAAAGTATGTAGACTCAAGAAGTCTATTTATGACCTCAAGCTATCTCCAAGAGCATGGTTTGGAAGGTTTGGTAAGGCGGTCAAGAGCTATGGCCATCATCAAAGGCAAGCAGACCATACTATGTTCTATAAGCATTCTGATAAGGGAAGATTGTCAGTCTTGATTGTCTATGTGGATGACAATCTTGACAGGTGATGATCTTGAAGAACTTGCAAGGTTAAAAAAGAAACTAGCAGAGGAGTTTGAGATTAAAGATCTGGGAATGTTAAAATATTTCCTTGGCATGGAGTTTGCGAGATCCAGAGACGGTATTTTTGTAAATCAAAGAAAATACATTCGTGATTTACTTGGCGAGATAGGACTTCTAGGTTACAAAGCTGCTGGGACTCCTTTTGAATCCAACCTAGAGCTCAGCCCTGTTAAGGCAGAAGATGTGATTGAAAGGGAAAAGTTTCAACGTTTGGTGGGATGATTAATATACCTATCACATACTCGTCCCGACATAGCATTTGCTGTGAGTATGGTAAGTCAGTTCAGGCACTCACCATGATAGGAACATTTTGATGCTGTCTATAGAATACTAAGGTATCTAAATGGGACACCTGGAAAAGGTTTGATGTTTAGAAATCACAATAATTTACAAGTTGAAATCTATACAGATGCTGATTGGGCAGGGTGTATTTCTGATAGACGATCAACTTCAGGATATTGCACTTTTGTTGGAGGAAACCTAGTTACCTGGAGGACTAAAAAACAGAATGTGGTAGCACAGAGTAGTGCTGAGGTTGAATTTAGGTCCCTTGCACGTGAGATTTGTGAGGTGATGTGGATTAAGAGGTTATTAGAAGATCTGAAGATTTCAATTACACTTCCTATGAAGGTTTACTGTGACAACAAGGCTGCTAGCTCAATTGCTCATAACCCAGTTCAACATGATAAAACCAAACACATTGAAATCAATAGGCACTTTATCAAGGAAAAACTCGAGAATGGTCTGATTTGCATTCCTTATGTGCCAACAGCTCAGCAGACAGCAGATATTCTTACCAAAGGGCTACCAAAGGAACAATTTGATCTCCTAGTGAGCAAGCTAGCTATGGAAGACATATAGCTAGACATCTACAAGCCAGCTTGAGGGGGAGTGTTGGAAAAGAGAATATTTAGGAATTAAATGTTATGATTAGTTACCGATTCTTCGGTGATTGATTGGAATCAGTTACTGATTTAAAAAAGTAATTAGAGGAGATTAGTTAGGAGATAAATTAGGAGATTGATTGATTTTGTACAGATTTCTTTCCTAGTATAGTTACCTTGTATTCCTATTTATATGTAACGTATAAAACAGAGAAAGTACAGCAAAGAAAATCCCTTTTCCTACATAAAAGAAGCCTAGCAGCCCCTCCTGTACCATTTTCATTCTTGCATTACTAACAAACCATAGTGAGTCAGCGTTTTACCAGACACCAGATTAGAATTTCCCCGTGGAATTTTTACTTGAAGTAACTTGGTAAGTTTATTTTCTGTTCTCTCTCATTCTGGCTTATGTCCCCTTCTTTCCTCTGGTTAGTACTTTATTCTTTTTGCAGATTTTAATAAATTTTACTGCATTTTCTTTCAATTCAACTAACAATACCTTTATTTCTGGCAATATCTGGTTGAACAATGTGCTTAGGCCCTCATCTGTCGCATTGTCATTCCTTTTATTTTGACCATAACTGCTTTTGATGCTTATGCTTAGAGTTGGATTTGTCACAAAATGGACAAATTTGGCCTTGTAGTACTTTTCTGGTCAAAATTTGAGCTTCTACTTTTAACTGTTGAACGCAACTTTGTTTCTAAAAAGCTTTTTGGCATGTTTTTGTGGGATATTCCCTAGCTACTACGATATGACTAGTTAGATCTTTGCTCAAGTGGGGTTGTACTTAACTTGATATTCCCATATTTTAATACTCATAACTTGATATTTTCATTTTTATTACTCTTAAACAGGGTGCGTTTGGGAAAAATGCCCTTATGGGATTTGGATTAGTCACGTATGCATTGCTTGGTTTTGGACTGGTATGCCTACGTTCACTTCTCAGTTATTCATGTCAAAAGGATAAGTAGTACAAGGATGATTGTTTGATTGTAGGTTGAAGTTGAATCTTTGTACTTCTGAACTGTGAAGAGTGCTGGTACCTAATCATTGGAGATATTTTCCATGTCATGCACTTTTGCACCTTTTGATCCTTTCCTTTCCCTTCCTTTTAAAACCTTTCGTAAAGCATCCTGGGTTCTGGATTAAATAACAAAATGTTGGTGTACAGCCATACAGTATCCATTTCAATAGCATGCATCATTCTCTTGTATTGTTAAAGTCTCTGTTCTTCTCCTTTTCAGCTTGGTGGACCTTTATCTCTTCCGTGGGGACTCTACGTCTTAATCTGTCAGGTACCAGGAAGTGTATTAGGTGGTTTGTTTTCAATCTCATAAAACTGTTCTTTGTTGATCTATTTTTGATACTAAATATACAGAGGGCTCCGGAGAAACCATGCTTGAATGACGTGACTGAGGTGGGAACATGGAGGAAAGCGGCCGTCATTACAGCAACTTTCCTAGTTTTAATGACTCTTCTTCCAGTGTCAGATGAACTTGCAGAGGAGCTAGGTATAGGTCTAGTGACAACATTCTAAATTCAATTACAAGTCAATTTTGAAAAATTAAATTGATGTGATATAGCAATTAGAATAATCTGTATCATATTTATCTTGATCTCTTAATTTTTTTTGCCTGTACTTGCTTCTGGCCGAGACAGACGTTAAGACTTTATTTCTTGGTGATAGTTTTACCGTCTCCATGAATGTTTGGCTGGCTCAGAAAGATGCCACTTGTATTTGCAAGACATGTAGGTGAGGGATTATGTGCCGTCTGGGGAGTTTTGCAATTACAAGTTGTACATTGGTAAATGGTTCCAGACTTGATCTAATCTTTCTCAAATCACGATTTCTTCCTTTATCAGAGGTGTTAAGTCGAACAACCAGCATTCCTTTTAGAGCATTTGAATTCAACCTTTTATGAAAACATTAAGGTTAAATGGTCGAATATGCTCTTAATGTTTTGCCCATAGAACAACTTAGTCTTCGATGTTTCTTGAACTATTCTCAAGAACTTAACGCTAGTTAAATTAAATGAAAGAGTTTCCTTTAAATAGATTGTTAAATTAGTCGGTAGCAAAAGAATTTCTACGTTTGGGTGCTTGCCTTTAGGTGGGAATTTTCTGGCCTTTTTCTTTTCTTCTCGAGCATGTCTACTCCTTTCTTTATTAATACTCTTAAAGGTTTGGTAAGACGAATTGATGAGAGGTTTTTATTAAAAACTTGGAAGATAAAGGTAATAAGCATATAAAAAGTCAAAGATTTGAACATTCTGTTATTGGAAGAGCTAGTTGAAATATTTCTCACTTATAAGATGCAAATGAATAAATTACATGAGGAAATGGCTCCAATAGAAGGTGATTTGGGTCTCCAAAGATAAGAAAATTGATGATAAGGAGACCTCCATAAGTGCCAATGATGTGGATAATATAAAGTTCATTACAATGATCAAAAGGGGTGACACCTCTATCTAAGTGAGAAATCTAAGTATTCATGATGAATAATGATGAGGTACTTTAGTCAACTTCTTGTGATGTGAACTTTCATATAATTAATTGAATGCCTCGAGGCCATGAGATTGAAAAAGGAATTATCTTGCAAACAATAAGAGAATCTTAGATGCATGCATGATTCAAAATGAGAAATTCAAATATGATATTTTAGATTAATTCAAATATGATATGAATGACATTTTATATTCGAAGCATGTGGTTGTTGACATTCACAATAAACATGATTTGTTGCATGAAAGTAACGCTTTGACTTTGAAGGAGGAGATCAATAACCTCAAAGATTCTTTGTCTATATTCACTATAGGTAGTGAAAACAAAGTCTTTAATGATAAATATGAAATTAGTTTCACTTATAGAAGTGAACTAGCCAAGGCAAGGCCAAGATAATTTTTATAATGGATAAACATTTAAATGATAAGCTTATAAATAAATCATCATATGAACATGAAAACTTTAACTTTTATGCATCATCCTCTAGTTCTCAATAGTTCACATTTAAGTCTACTCCTTCCCTTTCTTCTACTTCCGACATCTCCTCCTTAACCTCTCTTTTTGACCCATATCTTCTAGCTTTGTTAACTGCTTTGCTCCCTTGCTCATCTAATTAGGGCATCCTGTTGATAAATGATTCATCCCCGCAAGAAAAAATAGATATATTCCATAATTAAGAGGAGAAGCTAGGCTCTAACATTGTATCACCACCCCTTGAAATACTACAAGCAGGTGCATCGAGATCGTTAAGTACTCGTATAGGTCATTTCGTATATAAAAGACCCTCATTTTAAAAAATACAAACTCAGGCGAAGGAAAGATGGGGAAATAGGGACTGGAAAAGATATTAATCAATGAAGAAGAGTTCTTTCTGTTCAAATTCAATAGTGAATCAATTATGTTGAGAATTTTGGAGTAGGGACCTTAACATATTAATGGTAAATCAATGGTACTTTAAAGGTGGAAACCATGTATGGATTTGGTTAATCATAAAATTAATGAACTTAATTTATATATAGATCAATTTCCATAATATCCCATTAGATAGAGCAATATGTATCGATGAAAACATTGCAAATCTTAGAAGAATAAGTTACGTAAGGATTTGTTTGGAGGTAGAGATAAATAAAGACTTACTTGAGAACTTAAAGCTCAAAAGATTGAACAAGGATGAAGACCCCATTTAGACTAAGATATCAATTAGCTATAAATGGAAGTGAGATAAAACAATTCAACACAAATCTTGGGATGGGAACTAATAGATAAGGTCTTGGTCATAGGAGAATATAATGAATTTATATGCTTGAATGATAGGATTCAAAATGTAGATAATTACAAAGAAAAGGAAACAAAGTTACAAGGAATGAATATGTGACTTAAGTGGATAATTAGCATGAAATAATAGTCAAGGGATCTCTAGCAGAAACTGAAGAATTACAGTCAAAGTACCATTATTATAGAGGAAGGATCTCAAAGTCTTTGTAAAACAAGAAGTGTCTACATCCAAGCTCTATAAATATTTGTTAACTTAGGATATGAAAGAGTAGTCCATGGAAATTCTAGGTGACTAATCCATAACAAAAGATAGCAACATGACAAGTAGATGAGTTGAATCAAGGAGATGATTTTGTCATGACAACTAAAAAGAGATTAGGCAGGAAACCAAAAAAGAAGGCATTTAATAACATTCAATCCCATTCTTTATGTCTATTATAGAAAGGAATGTTAAGAGTTTGAAATATCCCTAAAAAGAAATAAGTGATCATTGATTATTTAAGATCCCTAAAACCTCTCATAGTATGGGTCTTGGAGACAAGAATAAAAACTAACAAATTTATAGATGATCACTAGCTTTTTAGGTATAGATGATCACTAGCTTTTTAGGTAATCACAGAAATCTATATAAAATCAATGAGCATATTAAATGACATAATAATAGTGGCTGATTAAGCTTTGGTAAGTGATCGAATGTATTTGCAAGTGTATATAATCAATTATATCAAGCAATAAAATCAGAATTATTCAAGAGTATTGATCCCACAATGACTATATTATTACATTTGTTAATCCTAGTTATCTATAAAAAAGAAAATAATGAAAACAAGAATTAATGAAAGATAATTAAACTAAGAAACCAACTAAGGCAAAACAATTGAATAAAGAGAAATCAAGACATCAAACATTAGGTTTCAAGATTCACTTATAAAGTCCAAATATCATGCAAGATTGAGCATCAATGGTGAAATAATAATTAAACTAATGTATCTATACCCTTTCTTGAGGAACACAAGTATTCAGCGGAATTACAAATTCTCACATGCATAATTAACTTTAACATTAAGCGTTGTGATTCTATTTAGTTATCCCCTAGTTAGGCAATCTCTTTCTCTAAACCTAGAATGCTTATTCTCCTAGTACATAGATCGTAATTCACTTCTCAATCCTTCATACAATCTCTAAGATTTAATCTATGATGGCCATTTATGAACTTAACAATTAAGATCAAGGAGAATAAATTTAACCAAATAATAATAACTCGTATATTAATAATTAAAATATCTATCACAAACTATATCCCTACCCATAACTAAGGATTTATCAACTCATCATAATGAAAACAAAAGAAAAATAAAATAATCGTAATATAAAAGAAAGAAGATAAAGGAAGAACAAAAAAAGTTGTCACAATTCTCCTTCATTCTTGCTCCGAATCCCTCTTGGACAAAATGAAATCCTAAAACTAGCAATTGAATAATAAAAGAGATTATTATAGACATCTAAAGTCCCCTACAAAGAATCTTAATGAGAGTATTTATAAGCTAAGGTAACATAAAAGAGTTCTAAAGTGGTTAAACTTGTAAATTTGTGCAATATTGGATTCCAAATCTCGAGTTCATCACCTATTATACTTATAGATTGATGTTAGTTAACTTTTAGAACTTTACGGGTGCAAATATGATAATTTTAGAGAAAATTTCTTTTGGATGAACAATATGAACAATTCTCCACTTTTCTATGGAATTGTATTACTTAATTCTTCACTTTTCCCTAAGTTTTCATTGTCATTGAATTTAAATTGAGTTTTGACGCCTTCTTCGATGTTGTTTTTCATTACATTAGCTTCAACTTAACTCCAGTTTTATTTTATTAGATAACTACAAACAAAGTTGCACTAAAATTTGAGTTTTTGTCTCATGTAATCACCTACAAGTCATTGAATCAAACATAAGAGAATGTCATATAGTTCCATATAAAATGTGCCATAAAGATGCTAAATTATAATTGATCTACCCTTATAACATGTAAAATATAGAGCTATCAAATTCTCCGACACTTACACTTAATTCGTTGCTTGTCCATAAGTAATTGATAACAAGTAACCCTAACTAACTAAATTAACTAATTAAAACAAGAAACAATTATATATTTGTAGGTATTTAGTAACATTTAGCATATACCATAAGTTTTTAAACCCCTAGATGTCCCTAATGAAGGAGTTATAGTCTCTTGAAGATTTACTATAATGAAACCCACAAACATTAACCTACACACATAACTTCATAGTTAATAACATAAGATATACATATTCAAGGCTCAACTGACTTATAAAACTTAGACACTTTAATAATTATTACGACCATCACTATACAATCAAGAGAAATCAAATAATATTCTACCTCCATTAAGCTCAAGCACTTAAATTTAACATATTCCTCACAAGGTATCACTCAGTTACACAAGTTTCTGAAAATTCAGTAAGGTACAATCATCATCTTCTAATCAATATACTCAAAAATCATCTAATCTGCACTACTCAAGTAGAAATATATTAGTAAAAATCAAAAGACTTTAAATTGGTTGTAATACGGACAAATGGATATATAGGTTAATCAAGTATGGGAATATGAAAAAAAATAAAGTATTCACAATCGCTTTAGCAAGTAAATAAAAAAAATTGATAAAAATCTCCACGAATTTTTCATATCTTACAAAAACCTACTAGTCTTCATTCCTTTGAAGAACAAGAAACCCATGCTAATTTTTTTTCAACAATTTTCTATTATTTATGATTTTCTTTTTCTTTTATTTATTTGATTTGACATGAAGTTTCCCTTTTCATATTATCACTTTATACATATCAAAACAACCACATCTAATCACAAGTTAAAACTCTCCTAATCATGAACTAGGGAGTAATTACTTATTTTTCTTTTAGGATCAAGGTTTTGCAGGAAAAGGTTACAAAGAAAAAAGGTTAAAATTTATAATAGGCTCAAAAGGGTTCCCTAATGGTTTGTTGCATATAAAGGTAGGTGATGTGGATCAAGCGAAAGTCCTAAGTGCCTTTATCATTTTAGTGCTTGTATATATCTTACATGTAATCTCGGAAAGATAAAATACAAGTTCTAAAAATAAAAAATTAAAGAAGATATCCATATTTGAAAGAAAACGTATTACATGAAGGCTTAAATTCTCATTGGATACTCTAATCAACTTAAAGTATCATCGCTTAGTAAATTTGGTTCCTAGAATTTACAAAGTTAAGTTTTCATTTCAATCACTTAATCATATTATGCACCTAATTTTTAACAATTAATCTTAGCTAATAATTATGCATACCTAATGTCATTAACCTAAAGTAACTAGTGAAAACCTAAACACAAAGCTAAAATTTAATCTTAGAACATATAAACATATGACTTAAAAAAAATTCCTAGAAGTAACTTAACCCACATTTAAATATGACCTTCTATTTAATGCCAAATAAATATTATAATGAAAGCATATATGAAAGATAATGAAAATAGAGAAATTTTCTCCTTATCTATGCCAAGTTGGAGAGGTAGAATCCAAAAAAGTCTATCACAAAACAACCTATAAAAGAAATTAAACTAAAAATTAGTAAGAATCAACAATCTCTCTAACTTCTTATTCTCACAGTAACGGCTCCACCACTACTTCCTTTTTGTAACACTTATGCGTTTCATCCAGCCACGCTTTTTCTTTCCCTTAACCTTCTTATTATTCCCCATTCTAGCTTACTATCTTTGGTTCCTCTTTTCTCCAACTTTGGTTGGTCTCTTGGTGACTGTACCACTAGTTTTAGAATAAAGGAATTTCAATCCTTTTATCCTCCTTTTTAATATTCCCGCCCTACTTGATAACCATTAGCAAAGCTCAAAAAGCCATTACAATGTCCACCATCACAGTTGATCATCACCGGTGTCTTCTTTTAGTAAACATACATTGCTATTGCTTCTTCTTTATTTTATCACTACCCTTTTAATTAGATTCTAAACTACGATTACATATATTAGTTCTTTTCTATATCATTTTTCTTTATATAGATTTGAATTTCTAACTGAACGTTCTTTAGGTTTAATCATTGTTTGTCTTATTTGTCCTCGACCATAGTCTTTGCCCGAGCCTGTTCATTGTCACTGTATTGCCTACTAATTGAACTGTTAATGATTTAATTTTTTGGTATTTTTTCTTCTTTGCTTCTCATCTCCTAAATAATGAATAAAATTAAAATCGGTTATTCATTGACATTCTTTGATTGCTTTGTAAAATTTGGGGGTTTGGCATTAGATTATTGGGTATTGAAAGGGGTTTACATATTATTATCACTACTTTGGGCTTCTTCATTCTTATTAACGCAACTTCTAAAGTTGTCATACATTATTAAAAAAATAGATCTTTTTTTGGGTGTTGATTTTGGGATCTTATTTCTATTGGTAACTAAGATTTGATCAAATTTGGTCGATTTACAGTCCTTTTCCAAACATTTCCTCGTCTAAATTTTAGAAAACCTTGTGCTTTGCTCTCTTCTTTTGCAGATTTTAAGTGAGTCCCACAACAAAGGAATTTCTAGTGAACGATGTTAATTAAGACGAGAAGATACATAATTGATGTGTGGCATCTTAAACAAATAAGATAAATTTGGTTGATTTCCTTCTTTTGTTAATTGATATTTCATAAAATTTTCTTCTTTATTAGGCATAGTTGTGATTGGTTATAGATTGTGTTTGCTTAGGGCTTATTCATTGCTTTTTGAGTGTTGGGATTTTAGTTTTTAGTCTTCATTAATGTTTTAAAAATTTTAAGTTATTTTTCATTTATAGTTTTCAACATTTTGTTTGATCTTTTTAACTGTATAGTGTTTTAGTATTATGTAGAAACCTAGTTGCTATTAGTGGTTCATATTTTGGACCATCTAATTTTGATTTGCTTGTGGTCATGTGTACTTATGATTTTCACATTTGTTTACTGAGGGTGTCTATTTTGGTTCTTAATAGTAATCCTAGTTCCATTTCTTGCATAATATTAGAGCCATTTAGAGACTTGTTAGGCTTGTATTCTATATCTTATATTGGGCATTAGGGTAGGAGTGGTGACTTTGACTTCGAATGAGAAAGCAAGGGATAGTCCTTGGGTGAGTTTTGGGTCTAGGAGAAGAGTACATGTTGATAGATTAAAGGTAGGTTCTTGGAACATTAAGACACGTACAAGGAAGTCTTTGGAATTAGTGGATATCTTAGACAAATATAAGATTCATATAGCATGCCTAAATCGACCCTCTTCTTTTTTAAAAAAATAAAAAAGCACCAACTCAAGTGCTACTGCAAAATCCAACAAAACATTCCCATTATCATTCTTATCACCATACCCGAAATTCCTATGAGTTTATAAAAAATGACGAAAAATTGGGGAATTTTAAGAGCATAACCACGAAAACTCAAATTGACTACTTTCTCATAAGGTGTAGTGATCGACCTAGTCATAAAGATTACAAGGTGATACCAAACACTTGCTTGTCAACTTAGCATGAATTATTGGTTTTAGATCTTATAATTAAGGATTTAAGGAAGAAGAGAAGTCTTAGGAGGCGTACTATAGTTAGATGGTGGGACCAATTTTTATTCTTCTACATATATTGCTCTATCCCTAAGTTGTTTCACCATATTTAGGGATAGAGTAATATATGTAGAAGAATAAAAATTGGTTCCATCATTTGACTCTGGTACACTTCCTAAGACTTCTCTTCTTCCTTAAACCCTTAAATCTGAATATGGTAAAACAACTTAGGGATAGAGTAATATATGTAGAAGAATAAAAATTGGAAGGAGATTTTAACCAGATGTAGGAGAGAGTAGGAAATTCTTTATGGAATACAACTAAAGAGATCTTGGGTGATTCTAAAAGGCCTCAAGGTAGTAAGATGGAGTCTTTGTGGTGGAATAAAGACAAGAAAAGGTTAAGATCAAGAAGGTGCCTATAAAGTTCTATTAGATAGCACTATAAAGGTAGAGAGGGCAGTTGTAACATTCCATCACCGATGGGAAGGGTAGAATTGTAATTTGGAAGGGTTTATGAGTGTTTAAAATTGTCTTGGTATGTTCATGC
>JANKOD010000006.1:12372239-12394696 GCA_026284645.1 Erythroxylum acuminatum | reverse complement strand
TTAACATTGCATTCATCTTATTCTTAAGTATTCGATTTTTCCTCTCGGCTATTCCATTTTGTTCAAGTATATAAGGGACTGAAAGATCATAAATAATCCCAACTTTTTCACAATAATCAGTAAGGAAATCAATACTATACTCGCCACCTCGATCAGACCTTAATCTCTTAATTCTCCTTTCTAATTGGTTTTTAACTTCAGCTTTATATTTCATGAACATTTCCTCTGCATCACTTTTATTTTTCAATAAGCAAATCTAGAACAATCATCCACAAAGGTAATATAATATCTCATGCCTCCTTTACTCATACAATTCTTAAAATCACCCAAGTCTATGTGCACCAAGTCTAACAATTTTGATTCTCTCTCTCGATTACCGATTTAAAAGGTTTCTTAGAATGTTTAGCTTCAACACAAATTTAACATTTTTCCGTTTCATTAGTGATCTGGTTAGGTAACAAGTTTAAGCTTTGCATCCTCTTAATTGACCTCACCTTGACATGTCCAAGTCTAGAATATCATAGGTCTAAAGACTCAATAATATAAGCAGAAGAAGTAGATGCATTCATTTCAATGTTAAGTACAAATAAGCCCTATTACAAAACCCTTTTCTAACAAAGTTTCCATTCTTAGTGAGAACTAGCTTATCAGAATCAAAGATTAGTTTAACACCGACTTTGTTAAGCAATGCACCATAAATCAAGTTTCTACGTACATCAGGAACAAATAAAACATTTTCTAATGCCACACTTTTTCAGAAGTGAGTTTGAGAGGGACTTTGCCAACTCCTTGGACAGGAACTCTGCTAGAGTTGCCCATGTATACAGATTCACTATCAGTAGCATCATTCAACTCTTTGAATAGGTCCTTGTTGGTGCAGACGTGGCGTATGGCTCGTATGTCAATAATCCACTTGACCAAATTTTCAGCAAGGTTGACTTCGGACACCATAGCAGTAATGATCTCCTCGTCATCACCAGCTTCAACCATATTAGCTTGAGGTTTACCAAAGCTCTTCTAGTTACCCCATTGGTACCCCATCTGGTTTCCTTTCCCGAACTATCGTAGTTTCTGTCTTTGACCTTTCTTATTATAATTGATTCTAACTTGACAATTGGCAGCAAGATGGCCTAGCTTGTGGCACCACCGATATTCACCATCAATTTTTTTACACTTAAACTGACCCTACTTGTTGTTGAAAGACTTGCTTTGTCTACCATTTTTCTTGAAGTTAATAGCGTTTCTATTTTATACCATATGAGCCTTAATAGTAAGGACAAGGGTGAGTATTTTAGTCTTATCTTGTGCACGGTAGGCATCCTCAATCTTTATACGTCCCATCAACTCCTAAAGCTTCATGTCTTTCTTTTTATGTCTCAACTGGTTTTTAGACTTATTCCACGAGGCAGGTAGTTTCTTAATAAGGGCATTGGCTTGAAACAACTGACACATGTTCATACCCTCAGCAAGGATTTCAGCAACTAGATTTTCATACTCAAGTAGTTGGTTCATAATAGGCTTATCATCAACAATGGTAAATTTTAACCACCTAGCAACTGCATATTTCTTAGTACCGGCATCATCCATCCCATATTAACTAAAGCATCCCAAATTTCCTTAGCAATTTTGTACTTACAGTAGATATCAAACAAAGGGTTGATCATATGGTTAAGCAACACTCCCCTAACAGTATGGTTATCCTCAGTAGTCTTAGGATTCGTATTATCACTAGGAATTTCTTGAAATAGTACATCATCAATTTCGTATTGTTGAAAGTAAAATAGAATTTTCTCAGACCATCGTTTAAAATTTCTCCTATCTAGATACTCTAATCTAGTTAGGTCAAGTATAATTTTCAAGGCTACGGTGATAGGGGCTGAACCTATGTGGGGAACAGTAAATGTAGAACCTGCGTTGGTCTCATTTGCAGACGACATATGTTAAGCTGTCATTTTGTACTTATTTTTATTTAATTCTCTTTAATGTGTGAAAATTATTATCCAAAATCAATGGAATTGTCTATTAATTATTCTCAAGTGATTTTCAAAACTTAGAGATGGAATTGAATCAAAAAGATACAAAAGAAACAAATAAAATTCGAAAATATCAGATTGACAGCAAATTCAGTGACTAAACGTGGGCACGTGCAAGGACAAAAATAATCTACAGGTTTGTTTTCAAATTCAAATTCAAGATTTTCATAATATTTGAAGATCAGATTGCTATCTTATCAATGGAGATCAGCATCTTGAAGTGGGGATAAGGATTATCTACTGAAGATCACGAAAGAGAGAAGCGAAGAAATCGAAAAAGTAGCATAAAAGGGGGATTTCGGGTTAATGTTCATGTAGATCATCTTAGAAGTAGTTTCAGTTTTCTGCATTTTTCTTCTTCTGTTTTTCTTGACAGCCTTTGTTGGTTTTCAATTTCTGCATTATTTCTTTAGGGATTTTCGGATTCTTTGTAAACTGTAGTTATTTATTAGGTGAAGGAGGCCTTGTTCCGTCTTAATGCATCCAAAGCACCTGGCCCGGATGGTTTTTCAGCGGGTTTTTTTCAACATACTTGGAGCATCACTGGTCAGTTGTTCACAGAAGAGGTACTGGAGTTTTTTACTTCAGGTAAATTGCTTCAGGAGATCAATCACTCATATATCTATTTGATTCCCAAAAAGGAGAGACCGGAGAGGATTACGGACTATCGTCCAATTTCGTGCTGCAATACTGTGTATAAGGTCATCGCTTCTATATTGGCGGGGCGTTTAAAGGATGTTTTGGCTGAGGTTGTTAGTTCTGCTCAAGGGGTGTTTCTTCCTTCCAGAAGTATTGGCGATCATATTCTGCTATTGCAGGAGCTGTTGGGGGACTATCAGTCCGGTAAGAAGATTCATAGTTGCGCCTTGAAGATCGATCTTTTTAAAGCCTATGACACGATTGGGTGGGGTTACTTGAGGGATTGCTTGCAGGGGATTGGTTTGCCCGAACAGTTTTGTCATTGGATTATGCAATGTATCCAAACTTCCTCCTTGAGTGTGCTTATTAATGGGATTCCTACGAAGCCCTTTTGGATTCGCAGCGGTATTATGAAAGGGGACCCTTTATCCCTTTACCTATTCACGCTAGCGATGGAGGGTTTTTCACTGTTACTTAATACTATGGTGCAATGTGATGGGCTCTATCAGTATCATCATCTCTGTCGGGAACTGAAGTTGTCACACCTTATGTATGCGGATGATCTGATATTATTATGCAAAACTGATTCGCAAGTGCTCCGAATGATGCTAAGTTTGATAGCCACGTTTTCAAGATGGTCAGGCGTGGTGATGAATCGTTAGAAAAGTAGTATCTACATTTAAGATGATGTCCATAATAGAGAGCAGCTGAGTGCATTGGTGGGGCTGCCACTTCAAAGACTTCCCTTCAGGTACTTAGGAGTGCCAATCACATTCGGCAAGCCCAGGTATTCTGATTTTCTTCCTCTGTTGGAAAAATTGAAGAAGCGTATTAATGCATGGCAGAATCGGTTTCTTTCCTTTGCTACGAGAGCTAGCTTAATTGTTTCTGTGTTAAATAGTATGCATGTGCATTGGGCTGCGCATATGGTTCTTCCGAAAAGGGTTATTAAAGACATTGAGAGGATTTTGAAAACTTTCTTATGGACGGGCAAAAATGATAAATGTACGGGCGTTAAAGTCAAGTGGAGCGAGATTGTTAAACGCAAGAGGCACGGTGGTTCGAGCATCATTTCGATAACCCAGATGCAACAAGTACTGCTTATGAAACACATTTGGCGATTATTTGTGGACAGAGAAGCTTTGTGGGTTAAGTGGCTTCAGATCTATCGACTCAAGAGGCAGAGTTTCTGGCAAATACAAGTGAGATCTGAGTTTTCCTGGATTTTTAAGGGATTGTTGCTAGCTAGAGATTTGGTGTATCTAGTTATTAAGTGTAGAATAGGAGATGGTGCAGCTATGAACTTTTGGTTTGATAATTGGCATGCCTCTAGTCCTCTTTAGTTGCGTCAAGACCTAGTCGGATTTCGTAATAGAATTTCCAAGGTGGAATCGGTGGCAGGGGTGGCTTGGGCGAGGGAGAGATGGAGTAGGTGCAGATATGGACATGTGCTGGAATCGGTCTTGGCTGGGGTACGGCTTGGCAATGCTCCTGATGGATGGTTGTGGACAGCCAACCTAACGGGGTCTTTTACTTCACAATCAGCACACGCAATTGGACGTGACAGGTTGGCATTGGTGTCCTGGGCGAAGTTAGTGTGGCAGTAGGTACTTTCTCCTAAAGCGGCGTTTTTTGTGTGGTTGACTATGCTAAATCGGTTGCGAACAAAAGACCGATGGTTTGGTTCTTTTGATCCTATTTGTGTATTATGTAAGTTAGTTAATGAGAGTAGAGATCATCTGTTTTTTGAATGTGTTTACTCGAAATCGGTATGGAGTAGGATTATGCTTTTGTTGGGGAGAATTCCCTCCTCTTATCAGTGGAGTGAGGTGGTGGCAGTAGTTATGCAAGAATCTAGTCGAGGCCGGACAGACGGCCTATTGTTTAGGACTGTCTTTCATACGGTGATTTATAATCTTTGGAAGGAGAGGAACTGTCGGTTGTACAAACATGAAGAGCGCCACAAGTATGAGCTTGCGGATTGCATTGTCCATTTGATTCGGGAGGTTATTATGGCCCATGGGAAGCATGAATGTGTAAGTTCAGCTATGAGAGGTCGCTGGAATTTGTAGCTGGTGTGAGCTTCCAGGTTGAGAGGTTTTTTGTGGTTGTACTTCTTTATTTTCCCGTTGTAGGATTGTACAGTGTAGTGTTTGACTTTTGATAATATAATTTCTCTTAAAATTCCAAAAAAACTATAGTTAGCTTAATTGAAACCATAGTTATCTTTTCAGTTTTTAGTTCTCTGTATAAATAACTAATTGAGCTCATTAACTTATTAGTGAGATTCATTCTTCAATCTCAATTTCCCTCTGTTCATGGTATCAGAGACTTTGTGACTAAGTGGTCATGAGTTCGAATCCTATCACCCACTTATTATTCAACACAAAATAGAGTGGGTCTGTGTAAGTTTCAAGCCCAAAGCTTTCACTTGAGGGAATATGTTAGTGAATATATAAAATCAATTAAGTTGGCCTCACACAACAGCTTAAGTTATTGTACTGAAACGGTCACTTAACATTCTTTAGAGAAAGACTAGGGATGGAGACTTTATGTTTTCTTATTTCTTTGTGTATTTTCAATTCTATTATAAGTAGCTAAATTTCTTTTCTTGGTTGAGGGGAACCATGTTATCATCTATTAAGTGTGAGATGTTTCAATAAAGTTTGTTTTGTTAATGAACATTGAGTGTCTTCCGAATTACTTTTTCTAATTGAATTGATTGATTTCTAGGTGCGCAACTAGGAATTGATTTGTTTAATAGCTAATTAATAAAATATGACGTTCAGTTTTGTTAATCATAAGTAGCAATTAGGATTACCTTCTTTATGTTAAAGTGGAAAATTCTAAGAAGATACTAGATACGATCGTAGGTTCAATTGAATAATAGCGTTAAGAACCAAAAAACTAATAAACAAGATAACACATGTACGACATGCATTTAATCAAGATGATTAATAAGAATGCTTAGAATACATGTTTCTAATCATTTACACTTAAAAGAAAACATCCCCCAATGAATGTTTATTAATGAACTGAATTTTATATCAATGATCCATTTTAGTGTGATAACATTGGTGACCCGAAACACAGGTTTATCGTTAAAAATTTCTCGTGGGAATGATACCCACTTTTTACTACTACATTAATTTGTGTTAACAGAAGTTGGTTTCTTTTTTAATTTGGTTGCAGGCGACAGCAGTACCAACATATTAATTCCAGACTCACACAAAATAATCAACAATACGAAGAAAACAACACCATATTCCGACTTCTACCAAAATAAATAAGCAGCAGCAAAATTGCAGTAATTTCCAACAAACGGTAGCAATGAAATAAATAATTTTCGACTTAGATTGTTAGCGAAAATAGCAATATTAATTAAAATAGAGCGACTTATCTGAAATGCAAGGTGTCATGAAAAATTACTGTCCTACGTCAAAAATTCCCCCTCTACGGTGCAACAGGACAACGGAATCTAACCCCAAGATTACTGTCTTCTCCACTAGTTTCGGTACACTCCAAAAGGTAGAGTAGGAATTGTCTTCGAGACTAAAAAAAAAGGCAGATAAATGTAGAATTTGTGTGTAAGACGAAATACATGTGTAAGATGTTTATACTTATGAGGAAAATGCTTATATTGGATGAAGCAAATAAAGATACAAAAAAGATGAAGAAACAGAGAAAATGAATAGTTATTTTTCGGTGGTAGCTGTGATATTGAGGAAATGCAGGACTCCTATATATAGTAGAAAATTTATTTTTAACTAATAAAAAAGAATATATATTTTTGACCTCAGATAATCCACTACGGATTGATATTTATTCTGATTCCACGTAAGTAAATAGAGTGATTCTGACCTCAGAGAATTCACCTAAGACAGATGTCCCAATGAATAGGTCCCGACGAATGATCGTACTTTACACGTGAACAAGTATATGAACATCTTTTAAGGCCCTCATTCACCTAAGAGAACTGATCGATGACCTTCCTAAGATGGCCCCAACGAATAGGTCCCGACGAAAGATCGCATTTTACACGTGAACAAGGATATGAACATCTTTTAAGCCCCTCATGTCAACTTGCAAAAATATGTCAGACGTCCCATTATTCATACACACCCGGCGACACAATGAGGTACAGGCATACAGCAACATTCAATCATCCAAGTCATTGATGTTACCTCTTTCAGACTCGAAAATATACTCAACATATACATTATAGTAATATATGTCAACAATCACACCACTTCATAACTTAATAAATGTACTCAAGTTACACGAAGCCTAACAAAACATAAATCTATCATAATTCCTATGTTTGGTTTAAGTGATTTTAACCTAATTTCAAACAATAAGTTATTTAAAATCGTATATAACAAAATGAATAATTTCGAAGGCATCTTAAACTTTTTCTTTTTACATTTTATTTGAAAATTGTTCCAGGCTAGTCAAATCACATGAATAATAATGAATTCTACTATTGCCTTTATTTTATTTGCAATTTACCTATCCAAACTTCTATCACTCTTCTTTCTTTCCCTTTTTTATGATTTACTTCAAAGATGATAACTATTGTAGTCAAAATTTTGATCGTAAAAGTAATTTTCTAACATATTGGTTAACTAATGTTTTTTTATATCCAGAGCTGATCAATCAATAGGGCGCATTCATATTGATTAGATTGCTTCTGAAGTTCTCCTTGCCACAAGTAAGATAGCATTCTCTCACGATATGTCTTACTAGCTTGGCTATTTTTGGGATTTATTAGGGTTTTTCAATAATTTAAAAATTAGTTTACTAATTCAAATAAATTAGATTAAGAATTTTAGTTAAAAACTTAACCAATATGATTAAGATAGATGATAATTAAATTAGTTAAAAATATTAATAATTTCATGTTTTTAAAATAATTAATTTGAATCTCATTATACAAGTAATAGTAGAGTTCACTATTTGATTTTAAAATAATAGAAAATATCATCTGTGGCACTTAAAGAATAAAAATTTAACTTTATTTAATTTTTTTATATCTATTTAAAGTCTATTTTGAATGTTTTGAAAATATCATAGTTAAAATTGAACACTTTGAAACATTAAGATTCAAGTTATATTCTCATAAAAATGAGAGTGTTTAAAATACAATTTTAACTAATAAAAAATCCTAAATTGTTTGGCCAAATTTAGTTGTCAAGAACATTATTGTCAGTTATTTTAGATGCACTTTAATTTGCATTTTTTTTTATTTTTTTGACTTTAAATCTGCCACAAAATTGAATCAAAATTTGCACACAACGCAAAGGAATTAAGGCTCAAAATTAGCCACATTTAATAGTCATTAAAGCTGAAATTAACTACATTTAATAGTCTGTTAGTCAGAAAATTAATAACCATATAACATTGAATAATTGAAGATAAAACAAATAAAATATTTTAACAGCAAGTAGGGCACGAACCATATGGTACACATATAACGATGAATAATTACATAAAAAAATAAACATTTGATTTTTTTTTATACACTTGAAGGTTGCATAGTCGACAAAAATTATTAACAAATCTTTAAGTAATAAAAGGTGTTAATTACACTATCCCAAATTCGTTTGACCTTTTACTTCAGTTTTTATATTTTAAAAAGTATCATTTACTTCCTTTTAATATTCTTTAATTATTATATGTCTTTTATCATATTCTGTTCATTTTTAATTCATTTATAGCTCTAAAATAGTGTTTGATATTACAATTTAAGAATTCTAATTTTACACGAGTGAAAAATAGATAAAACTAAAATGATATAACAAAAAATTGTATGATAACTAAAATATAATACCATATGAGGAAGTGATAATTTTTAAAACATAAAGACTAAAATGATAAAAGGTTAAAATACAAGAAATTATTATGTATTTAATCTTAAAAATTAAGACTGTATATTATTAATCAATTAACCCTAATAATCTTGGATTTTTGAACTTCAGTCAGCATAAATGTTGGAAAACCAACACAACACTTATTTTCCTTTTGCTTTCTCTAGATTCTAAGTACTCAACGTACAAAGCACCCAGTTTTGTGAGGTTCTGGGGAGGGTCATAATGGACGCATATTTTTACGAAAGACTATTTCTATGACTTGAACCTGTGACTTTATGATTATAGAAGAGCAATTTTACCAATTTCTCTAAATTTGGAATCTACAAAAACAAAACAAGATTATAGAAAATAGGAAGACTTATATCGAGTTCATAGAACTGAAATTTCACGTGATAAGAGGACCTATTGAAGCCACATAAGCAATACCAACTATTTGTGTGAAGGTTTGATTTGACATTCAAGTTGTTGCCGATGATGCCAAGTGTTATTTTGGAACAGATCACCTGTTCTCATTGTTCTATATATACCCTGTTTTGTAAGCATTCATCCATTTAATAAATAAGACTCATAAAAATTATATGGATGGATGCTCATAGAATAGAGTAGATATAAAATAATGGAAACAAATAATCTGAACTCGTGTCACATATTCTCTTCTGCTAAAGGAATTAGTGAAAGAGGCTAAAATTTAAAAAAAGATATAATTAATGTAGGAATGAGATTTATGTGGATAAACTTTTTGTTGAATTGAATTCGATTGTTATCCCACACATCGTTAATGTAGGCATAAGATTCATATGGATCGAACAATCTCCCTTGTGTAGATTTGTGCTTTTCAAGAACATTTATGGATACAATTCTAGATCGAGTTCGATTGTAATTAGTCTTCTTTTCGGCAAGTCTGCTACACATAATTCAGCCAATGAGTGTGTAAAGCTTAGGTTTGAGAGAAAAAGAAGATGACAGAAATTGTTAAGTGACCGTTTCACTACAATAGCTTAAGCTATTGTGTGAGGTCAACTTAATTGGTTTTATATATTCAATAACACACCCCCTCAAGTGAAAGCCCTTTGGGCTTGAAACTTGCACATGCTCACTCTACCTTGTGCTAAATAATAGGTGGGTGGTAGGATTTGAACTGATGACCACTTAGTCACAAAGGCTCTGATACCATGTTAGAATTTACAATGGGCCTACGGGTCCACACGAGAAGGAAAGTTAGACCACATATAAGAATAAGTGATTTTCCATCCTAAAACCAATTGGTGATAGGTGGAGTAGCCCACTAGACTTATATGTTAGTCTTCTTTCCTCTCTTTCTCCAATGTGGGACAAACTCCCACTCTTTATATTTCAACACACCCCTCAATAATCTGCAAACACACGGTTTGTTAGCGTAGTACCAAAGGTGTCGATTCCACGAGGAGAGAACTAATTTAATCCTAAAATCTATGACCAGAAACAATAATAGAAATTCAAATTGCACAAAACTAATATAAGAATTTAATTCATTCAATCAAATTAAGAATCAAACATGAAATACTAATTACTGAGCAATTGTAGCACACCCAAGAATCAACCAAAAGAAATTACCAATTGAGAGAAAGGAAATTTTACCTATCCTTAATGCTAACCTAATTGATTATGAATTATCGGATTGTTGGGTTTAGACTATCCTAGGGTTGATTACTCTCTCTCGAGTTATAACCATTAACCCTAAATTACAAACCCTAAGCAGATTATAAAGGTTGCAATCTCTTAATTCACAACCTATCCGAAACCCTAATTAGTTATGAAGTTCTCTAATAAACTATCAGAAATTTATGCAATATCTCTCTTCGCACAATTTCTCGATCTGATTCAGTTCTTGTTCTATTAAATCACCTAACTCTCGTTAGTCAAATTTAATCATTTTTCATTCAATTCACCCTCTTAATTTATTACCAAATTATGCAATTGCAGAATTGAACCACAACAAATCCAATAAACACATAAACAATCAGATTTTCATTAATTCAAGAATAAAATTCTGAAGGCGAATTTAGAACATCCTCAACATTCTAGATCCTATCATCAACTATTCAATCCAATTCTATACAATACTAAAACTGAAATTAAATAGGAAATACAATCTAAATGGAAGATGGGAGGCAACGACGTTGGGAAACCTCCTGATCCGAAAAGTACGTCGAGTCAACTTCTTCTCCTCTTCTCTCTTCCTTCTTCTCTTCCTCTATCTCTCGATGATTTCTCTCTGGGGTTTGTCAAGGTGGCTAACACAAAAACTTCCTTTCTTCTCCACTTGTTGTTCTTTAAATATCCTTTTGTGTTCTGAGCAGCCCTAGGCTTTTTCGGGGGTCCGAAAGGTCCAAAAATTCCTCAAAACTTGACATTCTTAAGTGTCTGCACATATGCCAAATGCAAGCCACGACCGTGACCCTGTAAGTCCCAATTGTAGGTCTTATCCAAGCCTTCTATCACAATCATGGCATGCAAGCCACGATCATGGGCCATTCCTTGCACTTCTGTCACAATCGTGGCCTGACATGTCATGATCGTGAGTCGTTGTTTAAGCCCGAATGTCTTTGAAACTCCTCTATTCTTCCCTGAAACACTAGCAAACACGTCAAGGTAGCTCAAAAACATAATATTTAAGCTCAAAGACTTGTTCTAACCAATAAAACAATTAAAACATAAATAATTAAGGTGAGTTTCATGTTTATAATTGGATAATGAGCCATTACGTTTTCTTTTTAGTCAAGAGAATAAAATGATTTCTCAATTGCTTTATAATTGTGGCATTTGTTGCTTTTGAATGGTTTGTGAAATTGTTATATGTTTTGGTGTATGAAATTGTGATGATGAATTGTGAATTGCTAAATGAAATGGTTTTCGAACAATTGCATGTTCAAAAAAAACATGTTTCCAAAATGTTGCCATTTAGGCAATCTATTTTCAAGTCATGAATTACATGTTATTTGGGTTTGCTTTGGTCCGTTATGTTTTGTCAAGTGCACTTTGACTAAACGCTTCTCCCGCCTGCCTGCTAGTGGCATGGAGCTCCTTCACAGACTCCCCAAGTTCACGGCTACACAAAACCATTATATGGGATTGCAATAGTACGTTCTGTTCACGGCTACACAAGACCATTTTATGAAATTATGTTAGTACGTTCTACTTACGGACTACCCAAACTATTATGATGTGCTTATGTGTTTATGATTTATGAACAAGTTGAAAAATGCATAAATTGTGTTGTTTATGATTTTAATTTCATGACAAGAATTTAGAGAAACATGTGTTTTATGATTCAATAAGAATTTTCTATAACAATGAACATTTTAAATGGTTTTGCTTGTGATTCGCTATAAACTTGTTACCCACGAGCTTTAAGCTCATTCCTTTTCATTCCTATCTCCAGGTGATGAAAAAAAGATCGGATGAAAGAAAGTCAAGGAATTTGTTTGATTATGCATAGAGAATTATAGGATTATGTATTTTTTTGTATTTCAGATTTTTGATATTGATGAAGTAATGTGGCTTGGAATGTCATTAAATCTTGTAAACGCTTATCTTATGATGTTAATGAAATATAAATTGTGCATGGATGATGTTGAGTTGAAATTAGGTATGTTTGAAATCATTAACTTGAGATGATGAATCTTGAGCATGAACTATTGTTATATTTATAAGTGAGGCACTATGGAAATGAAAGATAGGATTATTGGTGAATGATGAGATGCTGTTGAATATCAAGAGTCAACTAAATTGAGGTTGAGAGTTTGATGAATTCCAATTGGTAGTTGAATTGTTATGAATGATGTTGCAATAGAGGAAGGGAAGTTGGGATAAATTCCAAGTGTTTCATGAGGGTAAAATTGTGTGTTCTGATTTCCAAGAAAAAACTGTATCAATCTAAGTAGAATTAGCCAAAGTTACCTTCATGAAAGTAGTATCTCGTCTTTATAGCTTTCCAACGATATAAAGTATGTGATTTTTGGATGTCGCTGTTGAGAGATATGATCGTTTGAGTTGGTAATGTTGCATATGATGTGTACCCCGAATAACTAGAGCATATGAAGCGTTATTGGACTAGAAAGAGTTGAATTTGGCAAGATTATGAGTAAAGGAGATGCTAAGATGGGTTTAGGATCCTTTATAGGGGTCTTGGAGGGTGAAATTTTAGTTTCACCCAAAGGTTACACGGCCTGCCCGTGTAAAATCACACAGGCCGCGTATTTCCAGCGTAGGAGCACTATTACACCTGAAGGTTACACGGCCTGCCCGTGTTGGGTTACATGGCCCGTGTATTTTGACCCTCCAAATGACAGAATTTTGTTTTGGGGCCTTCATAAAAGTTGTATATCTAGAAGCCTTCTTTCAAAACATCCAAAAACGAAGTCAATCCGACACTTTTAGTGAGAGGTATGGCAATTGCGCCAAGGCATGTACAATATGAGTAAGGACATGAACATGTTGGATTCGTTTGACCATAACTTCTTCGCCCGACCTCCGAATTAAGTGATTCTTGAAGTGATAGATTTCTAAAACATTGTCCTACATTTCCAAAAAAATTGATAGCCTTTGGTGTGGAAAGAAAGATTGATTGAAAGAAAGTGAAGGGTCGGTTGGAAGAGCATGACTTGGTTATAAACATACTTTGGTTTCTTAAGCATATCTTGAGCTATAGAGCTCCGATTGATATGGTTCTTGCTCCCAAATAAACTAGAGACTAAGATCTACAATTTTGAGGAAGTCAATTGTGATTATTGTGATTCCACTGTGTGAGCTCGCCTTTGTGGCTTGAGATGTTATAAGAATGATGATGAACCGATGATGGCTAATGAGGGTACTTTGAAGTAACCCTAACAAGGAAACCCGCTCATGCTTTAAGAGGGTTAAATGAAATAACCTTACAAGATAATATGTACACGTTTTATGATTCCTAAGAGTGTTGAAAATCTGGAAACAAGCGAGATCTAACATGTATGATATCAGAGCTAGAAGTTGAATCGATGTTGGTTAAAGAGATTACAAGGAACCACATTCAAGTATTACAAGGAACCAAGAGTTGGATTCCGGAAACAAACGGGATCCAACATGTTTGGTATCAAAGCAAGCGTTGGACTCTGGAAGCAAGCGGGATCCAACATATATGGCATGGTTTAAGAGTTGGGTTCCAGAAACGAGGTCCAACAAAGAGCTCCAGAAACGGGGTCCAACAAAGATATCAAGTAGTCAAGGGTCAAGGCATCACTCCACTCTTTGATTATCTTATATTTGAAGCAAATCTTGTAAAGCAAGACTTTAGTTGCATTTTGAGCAACTCATGATTCATGTATCTTTTGTATTTTGGGATTTTGAGATGTTAATGTATTTACAGCTTGAAATGCCCACGAAAGCTTTGTAAAACTCTTATCTTTTAATGCAAATGGAATAAGATTACATTTTTTCTCATGACTTCCTCTCAAGTTTATACATTGCATTTTTAAGTTTGCATAAGGAAAAAGTTTGTGTTCGGAAGACAGGGGAAGTTCTGGATTAACCTAAGCTGATTTAGGCAAATATGCCTTCTAGAAAGTTATAGGTCTTTCTTATAGATTTTCAATGGTTTGTAATAGGAAATTTTTGGACATCGGAGTTCAAATTTATGGTCCTTAAAAGAGGAGATGCTTAGGAGTATCAAGTGGTATCGTCTACAGAGACGTATCGTCTATGATGACGTCATATCGTCTGTAGAGACATATCATCTGTGATGACATCATATTGTCAGTAAGGATGTATTGTCTGTAGAGACGTATCATCTGTGATGACATCATATCGTCTGTGATGACATCATTTCGTCTTAAGTTGACTCCGCTTCGTCTTAAGAGTTGCATCGTCTTAAGTTGACTCTGCTTCGTTTTAAGAGTTGTATCGTCTTAAGTTGATATTGCTTCGTCTTAGGTTGACTCTGATCGTCTCCTTCTTGCCTTCATCTACTTCTTGCCATCGTCTACTTTTTGCATCATCTGCTTTTTGCTTCGTCTGTTTTTTGCTTCGCCTGCTTCTTACTATCGTCTACTCCATTTTTAACCCTTCAGACGATAGAATTTGTCTTTGATGTTTTCATGAAAGTTGTAGACCTCGAAGTCTTCTATCAAGACGTGCTAATATGATCTTAATCTGATATCCCATATGACAGTTATGCTAATTTCCCCAAGGTAGGTGCAATATGATTGAGGTCAAGACCCTGTTCGAGCCTTTCAGCCATAACTTTGTTATAGGATCTCCAAATGCGATGATTCTTGTCTCTAAATAAACTAGAGACATAGAGCCACAAATATTCAGAACAATTTGAAATGAAATTCCAGTTTGAGTTTTTCTAAAATCTGTTCGAAAATGGGACCCAACACTTATGGTATCAGAGTAAGAGAGGAATCGATGATGGTTAAGGAGAGTTCATTGGATTAAGTATAGTGATTATGATCAATAGTTGTGTTTCGAAAAATAGGAGAAGTGAGTTGTTTTGATGTTTGTCCTGGTGGGGGCACACCACCCTTGTGGGATACGCGTTCAGAAGTCACTTAGGACGTCGGGCCCGTGACCCATGATGGCGGGGTGCCCAACAAACCATGCACGGTGGTGACATAACATTTAATGCAAAAGTTACGAGACATTGGTGTTCTAATGCAAAATTCACAAAATAACCCAATTAAAATTCATGCAATATTCACACCATTTTCACTCAATTAATTTGACATTTGGATCAAAACACAAGGATTTGTAACCAAAATTAAGATATGAAGATAATTTAAAGTAATAGAAATTAGACACAACAGCACCATAATAGAAAAAGTTCCTTTGTTGAGCACTTGTTGGTTTCTGATTTGTCAAAAACTATTGACACATGAATTTATGCAATAACAAGTGCTCATGGGTTTGTATAATATTGTTGTGGGCATTTTTAACGTCAAGTCACTCTAACCCAGTAAGCTCATTCTAATAGCGAGAAGCACGAAAATCATCATGCTAATCAGTAATGGAAGATTCCGGGAACCCACAAATATCACACATGATTTCAATATTTAGCTCATAAGCTCGTCCCCGCAACCTAAACCATATTTCCTTAGGGTTACTAGGCTCAAAATAAAAGGAAGTAAAGAATTTGAGTGTGAGCTCCTGATAAATAGGATATTGAAAGTGTACAAACTTTGCCCACAGAATTCTTTCTACTAGATTCTCTACCCTATCTCACAATTCTAGACTATCAAGTGTATCAAAATCAAAATATTTTGGGACTACTATTTGTTTAACATTAAGGGATTAGAACGAATACCTTCCTCCTCTGTGTAGATTAGGAAGGGTGCTCTAAAGTCTGCTGCCCTGTTCCTTCGCCCTCGGCCTGAGACTTGATTTCGTCCCAATAATTGGTTGCACTTCGTTGACTGCTTAATTCGCGGCATACTGGACTGCAAGTAGGTGGAAGTTGGAACAAAGTGTGAATTTGGAAGTTGGTTAGAGAGAAGCGAGAGTGTTTGGAGGTTTAAATCTTATAGAGATAAAGTTAAAATTAAAGTGAGTAAAAAAAAATGAAGTATAACATGAATATATAGGTGAAGGAAGGGAAAAATGGTAAAACTTTTAACTGAAAAACCCGCAGACCGTTTTACCCTACTACTTGCCACGATCGCGGCCTATTTATGATTCTTTTTTCTTCTTTTGTCCTTCTACACATTCTGGAGATCACTTCCTACTCTTTATAGCTATTTCACCTCTTTTTTGCTTACTTCCTTAATCATCTAATTCATGTCGAAGTCCTATGCCTTCCTGGCCTTATTTGAAAACAAAATTACCCAACTATGGAATTCAAACTATCTAAAAGTATAAAGAAATAACATAGAATTAACAATCCATGGGTTGCCTCCCATATAATGCTTCTTTTAACATCGGTAGCTCGACGCTCTTCTTGTGCTCCAAGTGGTTCAAATGAATAGTGCAACCATAGTGTAGTCATTGATCTTACCATTTGCCCATGAGTTACCATGTCCTGGGTTCCACCTACCTTATGCTTCACCTTCCTTTGCTTTCTCTTGCGTGATCGTTTCTTTCTAAATGCATTCCCAGGATCCTTAATATCGTCACATTGTCCTCAAGGCTCAGTTTCTTTGATGTTAGCTGGGAGTAAAGGAGAATTGTCGACACAGTGAAGGTTATTTGATGCTTTCCGACCCTCAGAGTTAGTTCACCCCCCATCAACATTAATTATTGAGCGAGCAATAACCAAGTATGGTTGTTCAAGGACCATAGGGCTTTGCTCATCTTCTCCAATATCCAATACAAAGAAGTTTGTGGGGAAGGTAAAAATATCAACCTATACTTACACATCTTTGATAATCTCCTTCGGCGGATGAACTATTAGGTACGTTGTCTTCAATAGCATCGTAATGGGTTCTAACTCTTCTAACTCCAATTTTTTACTAAAGATATAGGGCATCATATTAATACTCACTCCGCAAATTCCCTATCTATTTTAACTCCACTGATATTGTAAGGAATGTAAAAATCTCGTGGCTCTCTTTCTTCTATGCTATATTAGAGTTTTCTTCCATTATGCGTTCATTAACCTTCTTCTTGATTGATTCCCTTAATTTCAGCCTTATTTGTAGACGTTTCATTATGTCCTCAACATTGTTTAATTCAACCTCCTTAGAATTCCTCGTCATCTTACTTGCAATTGACTTCCGCTGAGCTAGAATAAGGAATGGAAATTCAAGTCGAGGTTCCTTGATTGGCTTAATTACAAGCTCACTTAGAAGGAATTCCATAATTGCTTGCCCTTCTCCATTGTCTCCATCTTCTTTCATATGTTCGAGTTTCTTTTCTTGGGTCTGAGTAATGGCCATGATCCGTTCCTTTAGGTTAGATTCAATATCACTTATAAGGGTTTTGAGTTGAAATTGCCTCTGCTAGTTGACCTACTTGGACATCTAGATTGTGTATTGAAGAGGCGTGATTCTTAGTGACTTACTCACACTTGCTTTCAAGCCTCCTATGCGCATCCTCCATGCATCCAATTTTATCTAAAATCCTATCCAATTTGGACTCCATTGAACTCGGTTTATCTTGTTGAAAACCTGGTTGTCCTTAAGGTCTGAACTGTCCTCTTGCATTGTTCGTCCACGAGAAGTTAGGGTGATTCTTCCACCCAGGGTTGTAAGTGTTGGAGTAGGGATTATTTCCCCCTCCTCATCTCTATTAAGCTTCCATATAATTAACTTGCTTAAGATCGTTATCCTTCATCAAGAAGCAGTTCACCGTATTATGGTCCATCTGTCCATAAAGTTCACACTTTAGTTGCAGGACCTTTAACGAAGTTGAGGATGAAGCCTTCATATTGTTGAGCTATCGAGTTAAGTTGTCAATTTTCACTTGCATCTCTGTCATTTGATTAATAGCTACAACTCTATTTTGTTCTCAGAAGACAGTGGTTTGTCTACTCCGCTCATTCGTCTATATGTAGCTATTACTTGCCATCTCCTCTATCAACTCTTTTGCTTCATCTACCATCTTTCTCATCAATGATCCTCCTGAAGCTATATTAATCATGCCTCTCGTATGTGGGGTTACTCCATTATAGAATGTTTACAACAAGAACTCCTTAGGTAAGTTATGGTGTGGGCATTTTTGTTGCAAGTCCTTGTATCATTCCCTTGCTTTATAGATCGATTCCCCATCACTATACTGGAAGTTGGTAATCTACTTGATAATCTTCGTGGTCTTGGTAAGGGCAAAATACTTATCTAGAAAGGCAAAACTAGTTGATCCTAAGTGATGACATTGGCTGGTTGAGAGAGTGGTCCTCTGACATCTGATGGTATCGAAAGGTATCACAGATTTCAAGGAAATTTACTATATATGCATTTGTATCTTCATTCGTTAGTCTATAGAATTGCATATTTTGTTGAAGTATGTTTAGGAGGCTAGTTTAATTTCAAAAGATGCTACTTGTACAGGTGGCCTAGCTACTCCTTGGTTAGCTGCATTGAACCCTAGTCTCATGAAATCCATAAGCATTCTTTGTTGACGTCCTTGGTTCGCTCTGTGATCCAAATCTTGTTGAAATTCCCCAGCCATTGCTGCTTTTCCAATTTCTTCTTCTTCTTCACACCGAGCTTTCCTAATTGACCGTTCTAATCAAGTGATATCTAGCTTTAAGGTTTCAGCTGCACGACTCAAACTTCTCATGACTCTTATGTTTATGCAAGGGCATAGATTCAGAAATAGAAATAGAAAGAAAGAACATAAAATAAAAATTAACTAAAACGCCTTAAACTAAAGAATTTAACTAATTGCCTCCCTAGCAACGATGCCAAAACTTGATCGGGTAGTTGGTTGTGTGAAGTTTTAACTATTAACCCTCGATAATTCGCAAGCACATGGTTCGTTAGCGTAATACCAAAGGTGTTGATCCCATGAGGAGAAAACTAATCTATCCTAAAATCTAAGGCCAGAAACAATAACAGAAATTCAAATTACACGAAACTAATACGAGAATTTAATTCAATCAATCAAATTAAGAATAAAAAACGAAATACTAATTAATGAGCAATTGCAACACGCCCAAGAATCAACCGAAAGAAATTACCCATTGATAGAAAGAAAATTTTACCTATCATTAATGTTAACCTAACTGATTATGAATTATTGAATTGTTGGTTCTAAACTATCATAGGGTTGATTACTCCCTCTTAAGTTATAATCATTAACCCTAAATCACAAACCCTAATCAGATTATAAAGGTTGCAATCTCTCAATTCACAACTTATCCAAAACCCCAATTAGTTATGAAGTTCTCTAATAAACTATCAAAAACCTATGCAAGATCTCTCTTCACACAATTTCTCGATCTGATTCAATTCTTGTTATATTAAATCACCTAACTCTCATTAGTCCAATTTAATCGTTTTTCATTCGATTCACTCTCTCAGTTTATTACCGAATTATGCAATCATGAAATTAAACCACAACAAATCCAATAAATATATAAATAATCAGATTTTCATTAATTCAAGAATAAAATTTCGAAGGTGAGTTTAGAACATCCTTAACATTCTAGATCTTATCATTAACTATTCAATCCAATTCTATACAATAATAAAACTGAAATTGAAGAGAAAATACAATCTAAATGGATGATGGGAGGCAGCGATGTCGGGAAACTTCCTGATCTGGAAAGTACGTCGAGTTAGCTTCTTCTCCTCTTCTCTCTTCCTTCTTCTCTTCCTCTATCTCTTGATAATTTTTCTCTAGGGTTTCTCAAGGTGGCTGATGTAAAAACTACCTTTCTGCCTCTCTTTTTGTTCCTTAAATATCCTCTTGTTTTCTTGAGTGTCCGCGTGTTTGCCCAACACAAGCCACGATCATAGACCACATCCGAGCCTTTTGTCACTATCATGACATGCATTGCTCCTTATGCTTCTGTCACGATCACGGCACATTAAGGCCAAGATCGTGGGCCAACTCTAGTGCTTCTGTCATGATTGTAGCCTGACATGCCATGATCGTGGGTCGTTGTTTCAACCCTAATGTCTCTAAAACTCCTTTGTTCTTTGATGTTGAACCTGAAACACTAACAAACACATCAAAGTACCTCAAAATTATAATATTTAAGCTCAAAGACTTGTTCTAACCCATAAAACACTTAAAACATAAATAATTAATAAACTAACACAATTTTAACATAAACACATAATAAATGATTGAATTAACAACTAAACACATATCAAACCATGCCCTAAAATACGATGCTTATCACAGTGCCTTCTCATTCACAAATCAATTAATTAATATGTACAAGAAATGCTAAAACTTGAATGCCAATAATTAACTCTTATAATTACATTACAAAACTACGAAGCTATAACAAATCTAAGCTTACATGCTCGAACCACCAGATCTCAAAACAAAATAGCACAAGTGGAAGAATAAAAAAATAAAAAGGAATCCTCATCACCACCACACTCTTAAAGCAAAGCCTTTCTCCAGCACCATCTGGGCGGGAAGAGGAAGCACGGAACCGTTAGAGGAGAAGAAGCCATTGTCAACAGCAGTATAAACATTGCCATTAATTGTTGTATGGTCAATGGAGACGTCAACGTTGAAGTCGGATTAGCTTTTGTGGATGGGTGTATGGTTTGACGCATAGATCTACTCCCCGTCTATACTAGGGATTCTCATCACATGACTGGTGATAAAAATGTGCTAGAAGACCAGATGGACATGCCGCCATCATCCATCATGAGACTTAAACTAATGTCTTATAAGAAGGGACAGTAATTTTGCATTCCCGGGATCCTTAATATCTTCACATTGTCCTCGAGGCTCGGTTTCTTTGATGTTAGCTGGGAGTAAGGGAGAATTGTCGACACAATGAAGGTTATTTGATGCTTTCCGACCCTCAGAGTTAGTTCACCTCCCATCAACATTAATTATTGAGCGAGCAGTAACCAAGTATGGTTGTTCAAGTACTTACCTACAACTTGATTGAAGATTTAAATTGCATAATCACCGTTGAAGATAAATGGAGTGAATTGAAGGGTCTATTGAGTTTGCTCCCTGGCTCACACGTCATACTACTGAAACTAAATCTTATCAATTAAAGCATTGATGGATTGGACATCCATTTAGTTTCTTTTATATATGAAGTTCGTAACCTAGACTTTCATAAGCATCGATATGATCTTTGTGATATTTACTTGAAATCCAAATAAACATGCGCCTTTTTTTTCCCGTTAATGATAATAAAGTTACTGATTTAATTCATTGTGATATATGGGTTCTTACAGTATACCATCCTATAGTGCTTAATATTTTTTTATGATCATTGATGATTATTCCAGAGGAATATAGGTATAAAAAGATTTGAGGTTGGCGAAACAATTAGGAAACATAAAGGAGAAAAGTATGTGCAGTGATAATGGTACTAAGTTTATCCATAACAAAATGGGTAAGTTGAGGATACACATCATCATATCCTCAATGTTGCTAGAGCTCTTTTCTTTCAAGCAGGTTCCTTTTCACTTTTGGGGGAAATGCGTGTTAATTGTTGCCTATCTCATCAATCGTGCACCAACTTTACTTAATAATTGCAAATACCCTATGAGATTATATCTACACACCCACCTTCTTATGGTTCCCTTCGGATTTTTGGTTGCCTTTGCTTTACATTCAAAGTTCCTCGTGATCGAAATAATTTTAATTCTCAAAGTAAAAAATGTCAGAATTCAACCGTGATCGAATCACTGGCGTAACGGAAAATAATTTTTTTTACAGATTTCGAGCGAATCCCAATAATTGAATAAACTTGAATAAAATATAAATCGATTTAGAAATCGTACCTTATTCGCTTTTCTGTTGAAAAATCTTTAAAACTTTTTCCGACTGATCAATCACGAGTTGTCCCAGTATCTAGCCTCTGATAATATCCACAGAGCAATTCTCAAACTGTTTTGAGAGGAAGAAGACAAAAGTGTTAGCTTCTAAAAACCTATTCCTTTTAAATAGAAAAAAAATTATAACATTATTTTATTAAAATTAAATATCTTTAATTATAATTAAAATCAAATTCTAAATATAATTAATTTAATTTTAATAAAATCAAATATCTCATATTTGATCTCAAAGTTTCTCAAACTTTATAATTAAGTCCAACTTAATTAAATTGATTTTTCTTTCATAAATTGCTCTTTGATGTGTGACCCATTAGGTTCCTAATAAGTTGGCAATGATTATAAATTGTAATTCTAATTCACAATTAGAATTAGATAAATTAAAACTCCTTTTAATTTGTCTTTAACTCTCCAATTAAAAAATTCATAATCATAAATCATGATTGACGTCTAGCAACATGTCATGATTACCCAAATATCAGGAA
>JANKOD010000006.1:12320151-12333069 GCA_026284645.1 Erythroxylum acuminatum | reverse complement strand
AAGTTTTCCATAGGGGTAAAGATTTGTGTGTTCTAACTTCGGGGAAAAAACTTTATTAATCTAGGCTGAATTAGATAGAGTTGTTTTCTTGGAATTGTAATTTTCCTTTCTAGCTTTCCAATGCTATATAGTGAGAAATTTTTGGACATCGGAGTTGAGAGATATGAGCATTAGAAGTTTGTGATGCTGCATAGGGTAGACATACAGGACAACTACATTGATTGAAAATTTTGGCTCTCTTGGAAGCAAAATATAATTTCAGGGTCTTCATGAAACTTGTAGCTTATCTTTTTATCTTTCCAACGGTATATAGTATGTGTTTTTTGGATATCGGTGTTAGGAGATATAACTATTATAAGTTAGGATGTCGCATAGGATGGTTACGCGAGACAACTTCGGTCGCGATCGCACCTTCATCTCTTGCGATCGCACCTTTGTTCCTCGTGATTGCACTCAAACAGTTTTCCAACTCTAAATATGTCTAACTCTTTTGGCCATAACTTTGTCATCCAACCTCTAAATAACCTAATTTTTGAACCAATGGATTCCTAACACGTTTCTGTTTCTCTCCATAAAAATTTATAGCTTTTGGTATTGATTTGAAAAAGATTAATTGAATCAAAGTAAGGGTATCAGTTGGAAGATGATGAATTAGACATTTTACTAGACATACTTCGGTATTTTAAGCATATCTTGGTATGTAGAGTTCCGATTAAGATGATTCTTATTTCAGAATAAACTAGAGACATAGAGTTGCAATTTGTCTAAAAAATAGAGTTCTAATTCAATCTCCAAGAATCTCAATTTTTGGATGAAAGTTGAGCACAAAATATTGTTTCAGTATAAGAACCGTCTAGAAATGAGGCCCAACACATGTTGTGGTATTAGTGACTCATGTTTCACCACTCCAATGTTGAGCTCCGAAACAGAGTCCAACAGTTAGGGAGGTTTTATATAATAATTCCTTTAATCTCAATCCTCACATCATTTATGAATTACTTCGAGTTGCAGCTCTTTCTTTTTTTATCCCAACTGTGCAGACGTATTACATTACTGAACAAATACTAACGCTGGCGGCTTTTAATTCCTCCTGCGTCTTGGTCTCTTGGTAAATGTTTGCATCATTAGCAGTGTGATTTTGCTAGCATACTTTGATGTGTTGTGATGAGTAGAAATACACCTCGTAACTCTATTTATTGATTGTTTTTTTTTTGGAAGTATGATTAATTCTTTCTTTTCTTAAAAAAAGATTTGCTAGGGCCTTTTAGGCTTCTTATTTATTAATTCATTTTAATTAAAAAGACAATCATATCCTGAGAAGGGCTGGGGTAATAGACGTTCGTAAAAGAAAATAAAAATTGGTGGATGAGGAGAAACAAGGCATTCGCAATATAACCCCCGACACAACCTACGAAGTTGACGGTTCCAACTGCCAAGAACTTCGCCAAACGCTAAATAACATTTCTTTTTCACTTCTCGCTTCCTCAATGCTCTTGGTTCCATGTCTACTCAAGTTGCTTGCCACGTGTCATACCCTGGATCACCGGTACACGCACTCTACTCTACCTTACGTGGTAAAATCCAAGTGGTTACTTTTCATAGACTCGCACGGTGCCACCTCTAGTCCTAGAATTTTAACTCCATTCCTGACCTTCGTACAGGAGCTCGATCTTTTATTTTGACGCCTTGGTTTGGTTTGGTCTCGTCGAGGCATATTCTACGGTTTGATTCTCTTTTGAAACAGAAACCAAGCGCATATAAGCATCCTTACCTTATTTTTCTTTTCACTTCTGTTTCTCGAGTGAAGGCCTAAGGTGATTTTGACATTTTCATTTTCAATAGAATGTTATTGTTTTCTCCGTTCACTTCTCTTTTTTTTTTTTCTTTTTTGTGGCCTCTTACAGTTATAATTTTGTTGAGTTCAATGCTTTTACGACTTCTGATTCTGGGACTCTTTTTTTCCCTGTGAATTTTTGCAAATCCTAATATGCGTTAACTTTGGGGGTGATTTCATGAATTAGTTAGAGAGATGTAGGATTTGTTGCTTCTGATGTCGTTTCTTGTTGTTTTGGTTGTTAAAGTTTGCCAATTTTTTGATTTAGGTTTGTTTATGATCAGGCATGCAATGTGGATCTAGGTTTTGTGTGTAACTGGGGTCCTATTCTTTGTTAACTGTAGTTGGGATGCTCTTAGTTGGTTGGTTATGAAGTTTTCTTTCCGTTGTTGAATTCTTAGCTTAACTAGGTCGTCTTTCTTTCGATTGCTTGGATTGGTTTTAGGGGCGGAAGCGGATTGACATACGAAAACGCCGACACTTTCTTTAAATGTTTTCTTCCATGGGGCTTAGTTCGGGATCTCACTTAGTCCTTGGTTGTTTGCATTTTTATTTTTGAACTTTTCTAAACATGTGATTTCTCATTCCAAGTTGCCTTTGGAATTACTTACATGCAGCATTGCCTCAGTGGGGTTTGTTACTTTTAGTAAGTTCCGTGTTGAATGATTAAAGACCTATCCGGAGCGTTTTCATTTTACTGAAATATGAGAGCCAGCATATTAGTTATGAAGCTTTAAATTATTTGAATAATCATTCAATTGGTATTCAAATTTGAAACTTTCCTTTGCTTCAGTAACACGTATTAGTGGTTTATTGCAAAGTATGTTACTGTCAATTATGTACTTGAATGTGGATCTGTTGATTTTATCTGGATAGATTAGTATAACTGTTACCTACCTGACTTTTATGCTGCTTCCTTTTCAGGTGCATTTTCCTAATGAAGCATCATAAGTGTGTAATCCTTATGTGAATCACTTCATGTGTTTTTACTTTTTACTCATTTTCTTATCATGAGGTTGTTTACGATAGCCCTGTTCTTTTTCTTTTTACTTTCCAGAACTTTGTAATTGTTAAATAAAAAGAAAAGAAAATTGTAGTCTGGTAGATTCTTCTCTGTTATTGTGTTTTTTCTTCTGCAATGTACTAATACTATTTTATCTTTCCCTGTAGGTATATTTATGAACCAGCAGTTGTTAATGCTGTTCACTTTGATTGATTGTTAGAAGATTCTCTACTGTTGATGGGAATCTGTGAGTGGTTGTTGGAGCTGGTCTGCATTCATGATACAGATGGAGATGATGATGGTGGCTTAACAGTTTGTTGATATAAAACCGGATTCTAAATGGAATTAGTTCAAGTTATGTATACTTCTTAGTTTGTGTAAGAATGCTGTTCAAGGGCCAGCTAACTTTGGTAGCTGTGTAATCAGTAAAGAGTGGGTGTGGCTATATCTAGGGAAGACGTAAGTGTCTGTTTAGCAACATCAAGCAGCAGATAATAAAAAGAGTAGTTAGACTATTAATAATAATAAAAATGGAGTCGCTGTTTCCAGCTCGAGGACAAAAGCAGAACAATCAAATACATGCTCGGAAATTTTCACTTAATGGTTCCCAAAAGGACTTATGGATTGCTGTGCAAGAAGGTTCTTTGGCTGATGTAGATTCGGCGTTGACTCAACTTAAGAAGAATGGAGGTAATATTAACTCAAGAAACAAGTTTGGTCTGACACCCCTTCATGTCGCAATTTGGAGGAATCACGTTCCTATTGTTAGGAGGCTTCTTGCATTTGGTGCTGATCCTGATGCTAGGGTGTGTAACACTCCTTATCTTTTATCTACTGCTCTGAAAATGTTCTTAAAGTAAAGACATTTTTGAACTAATTGGTTCACTTCGCAAAACAGAATGGTCAACAGCAGAGCTGGTAAAAAAACTAATTTCATATTTTATTTGACTTTTACTTTTATAGCTGCCTTTATAACAAACTCTCTTCTCTTGAAACGCAATGTATTTTGGTTGAAGATCCTCTATTTGACAATCAATGACTATGGATCTATATAATTGTGTCGTAAAGTTGACATTCAATTATTCTTCATAGGCTCTAGAATCAGTCTATTTGTTTTGGTATTGAAGACTCATTAATAATTGATTTTGTTGTCCCAGTTGTGGATATGTGCATGATGCCGTGTTGTTGTGATGCTTTTATATCCTTTTTGCTTATTCAATGAGAGAAGAAACTTCATCTGCTCTTTATTAGTTTAGTAGATAAATAGAACATATTGGATGAGCCTCTGCAGTTCCAAGAGAGTCTTATCGGAGTCTTAAGGTCTGCTCAGTTGTTGTGAGCAATTTTCCACGAAGCTTTCTAGAGAAAAGGGACATGGATTTTGTAGTCAACACATATTCTTCCTAATTGAAAATGTAGAAAATGTTTGGAAAAACTGCTTTTCATTTTTCTAAATTTGTATTGCATTTGGGAAGCTCCAAAAGATGTTTTCCATTATTTTCTTATTGTTAGCTTGTTTCCAGTTAGAAAATTCATTAGTTACAATTATAAGTATTATGTTCCAATTTAATCTTGTATTCTCTGATCATATGACTAACACCTCACCTAACCCTTGATGAAATTTAAAAATTATTCATTTTAGGATGGAGAATCAGGATGGAGTAGTCTCCATAGGGCTTTACATTTTGGCCATCTTGCAGTGGCGAGTCTGCTTCTTCAATCTGGTGCTTCTATTTTGTCAGAAGACTCTAAATACCGTACACCAATAGATCTGCTATCTGGACCAGTAATAAAGGCCATTGGAGAGAAACAAGATTCGGGTACACACTGCTATATTACAACTTGATTGATGGGTATCTTATTGTTCTTGCAAACTCATTCTTTTTATATGGTGGTGACTTTTTACTATTATTTCCATTTTTGGTAGCCACCGAGGTGTTTAGTTGGGGAAGTGGTGCAAATTTTCAGCTCGGAACTGGAAATGCACATATACAAAAGCTCCCTTGTAAGGTTGACACACTTCATGGCTCTTTTGTTAAATTGGTCTCTGCTGCAAAGTTCCATAGTGTAACAGTTAGTGCACAAGGAGAGGTCTACACATGGGGATTTGGAAGAGGGGGTCGCCTTGGCCATCCTGACTTTGATATCCATAGGTATAATATTACTCTTGATCCATTGTCCATGCCCACAAATAAATTGTGAATCTTGGGAGCTGTAAACTTTATTTGTATTTATGTAATTAGAAGATGTGTCTATAAATTGGTTATTAGTAAGTATTACTCCACTCCTGCATGTTCTGACTGCAGCAGTCAAGAATTCTTTACCCTTCTCTCTGTTCTCGCTGTTCTGTTTGTGTGAAATGATAGCAACAAACTCCTGGCAAATCATATCTATATAAGAAAACATTGATTTGTTTGACTAACTTGTTAACAAACATGGTGAGTTTCCTTTTTTACTTTTCAGTGGTCAAGCTGCAGTTATTACTCCTCGTCTGGTGACTTTTGGCCTGGGGTCTCGCCGTGTGAAGGCAATTGCAGCTGCTAAACATCACACTGTTCTGGCTACTGAGGGTGGGGAAGTTTTCACCTGGGGATCCAATAGAGGTAAATTTGGATTCTGTTGACTGAGGAAAATTTTAAAACCTATAGCATCCAATTTCAATATCACCTCTATGATGTTTGATTCTCTTGGCGAGGTGGATATTGTCTACCCTATTTTTGGTGAATTTTAGGTATGTACAACTTTGTGTGCATATTTCAAAGATGCTACTTATCTATGCTTTGCAGAGGGTCAGCTTGGCTACACTGTTGATACTCAACCCACACCTCGGAAAGTGACTTCCCTAAGGTCAAGGGTTGTTGCTGTTGCTGCAGCAAACAAACACACTGCAGTGGTTTCCGATTCTGGTGAAGTTTTCACCTGGGGCTGTAACAGAGAAGGTCAACTTGGTTATGGAACCTCTAATTCGGCATCCAATTACACTCCAAGAGTGGTTGAGTACTTGAAAGGTAAGGTCTTCACTAAAGTTTCAGCGGCAAAGTATCACACAGTTGTGCTGGGACCTGATGGAGAGGTAATTTTGAGTGATTTCAATGACATACATACTCCTTACCTTTTTAGCTTTAATTGAGGCCTTGGCATTTTATTGATTTTGATTTCATCTCGTGGGCTAGTCTTGTTTTCATGAACATCTTGTTACCTTTCAGCTGTAATAGAGCTAAATACTAAACACGTCTTGTTCACAGATCTACACTTGGGGTCATCGACTTGTTACACCAAGACGTGTCATTGTTACTAGAAATTTAAAGATGAGTGGAAGCACCCTTCTAAAGTTCCATCGAATGGAACGACTTCATGTGTCAGCTATTGCTGCTGGGATGGTGCATAGCTTGGTTCTCACAGATGATGGTGCATTATTTTATTGGGTGTCAGCAGATGCTGATCTTAGATGTCAACAGGTTTTTCTGAATGAAACTTTGTCTCTTTGACTATGTTCTAGAAGCTATTGTGAAAGATATTACACCAATTTATTTTGCAGCTCTATTCACTGTGTGGAAAAAGTGTGGTGAGTATATCTGCTGGGAAATACTGGAGTGCTGTTGTTACTGCTTCTGGTGATGTTTACATGTGGGATGGGAAAAAAGATAAAGATAAGCTACCACTTCCTACTCGCGTACATGGTGTGAAGAGGGCTACCTCAGTTTCAGTTGGTGAAACACATCTACTGATTCTGAGTTCGGTCTATCATCCAAAATATTCTCCAAATGTGACCAAAACTTCTCAGATAAAGAAGTTACAAGTTGGGGAGGAAGCAGAACTTGATGAAGATTTAATGTTCAATGACATGGTGTCTAACCATGCGTTGCCAACTTCCCAGAACGATAATTGTTGGCATCAACCAGCACCACCCAGCTTAAAAGCCCTTTGTGAAAAAGTTGCAGCTGAAAGCCTTGTTGAGCCACGGAATGCTGTTCAAATGCTTGAAATTGCTGATTCTCTTGGAGCTGATGATCTGCGCAAGCACTGTGAGGTATTTCTTGAGATGATAGTAGAATTCTGAAGAAAAATCTCAAAGGCTTTTGCATGATGACCTTGCAGTATTACTTAACTACAAAAAATATTTCTGAACCAAGTAAGCTTCCTCAGATGAAGTTATTTTACTCATGACATGTTGGATTCAGAGTCAGCCTGCCAGGGCCAATTGTAGGTAAAATGACGTCAGTTTGGCTAGTGGGGTTTTCTCACATTCAATAGAGGTTCATCATAATTTTTATGCTAATACAGTCTCAACAGCTTTTGTATCATGCCTGACACAAATCATTGTTATATTTTTTCTTGGATGGTCTGTCTTTTTTCATATTTCATTCTTTATTTTGCTATATGTACTCCTGGTGTTTAGTTTGCTGTAGGCAATGCAGCTGCAATGGTCACACTCTATATTGATCTATCACCGTTTTGGTGTCATGTTGCAGGGTATAGTCATTCACAACCTTGACTACATCCTTACTGTTTCATCGCATGCATTTGCTAGTGCTGCGCCAGAGCTCTTAGTTAGCCTTGAAAATCTATTAGATATAAAGTCATCCGAACCGTGGAGTCACCGTAAGTTGCCTACTCCAACAGCTACTTTCCCTGTTATTATAGATAGTGAAGAGGAAGACTGTCAAAGTGAAGTTGTAAGAACTCGTGACTACAATAATAATAAACGTAATTTGATAACGGAGGCAGTTCAGCGATCAGACTCTTTTCTACAACCTAAAGATGATTTAGCTCAAGGTGTTTCAAAACAAGTTAGAGCTTTGCGAAAGAAGTTACAACAGATTGAGATACTTGAGACAAAACAAGCTAATGGTCATCTTCTTGATGACCAACAAACTGCAAAGCTGAAAACAAGGCCAGCACTTGAAAGTTCACTAGTAGAGCTTGGTGTTCCAGTTGGGACTGCACAGTCAAAAGGATCAGCATCAGTTTTGCTAGACGTGAGAGGGAACAAAAGGGCTGAGGTTTCAAAGAAACAAAAAAGAAGAAGCAAACAAAAGTTGGTACAATTGGAAGCAGTGACTAGTATTAGCGGAAGTGAGGTATTATCAAACTCTCAAAAGGAACTCCTGAATGTTGAGGTCTCTGAAGAATCTAAGAAGGTAAGGTTTCTGTACAATCATTTGCCTCCAATATTCAAATGAATTGTGCTTAGGTATTTGATGATATTAGATAGGTAAGTAACAGTTTTTGGTATTGTTATAGTTCAACATTTGAGAAATTATATTGGTTATTTTCTTCAAGTTATCCGGGATAGAAATTTGAGATGTCAGAGCTAAGTTTAAGACATCTCACATTTGGTTGTTTTCAATATTTTTAAGGAGCAACCTTGGATGTCTGAGCAATGTGCGGGGAACCAAGCCCCCAAGGACTTCTTCGTTCAGAAAAATTGCAATTCTGAATTATCGAAAGGTAAAAGTGCATCATGTGCTCCATCTAAGAAGAAGAACCGAAAAGGTGGGCTTTCCATGTTCTTAAGTGGTGCCCTTGATGATACCCCCAAAACAGCTCGTCCACCTCCACTAACACCTAAAAGTGAGGGTCCTGCATGGGGTGGGGCCAAGGTTTCAAAGGGATCTACTACACTTCGTGAGATTCAGGATGAGCAGAGCAAAGTCAAAGTTAGTCAACCAATAAGTAACAAGGATCACATGGAGGATCATTTAAATGACAGAATTGATGGGAAAGTTTTGCTAGGTTCATTTTTGCCATCCAAACCGATACCTGTTATCGGAGCACATCCATCGCAAGACACTGATGTGGAAAAAGGCGTCCCTACTTGGGCTTCTGGGACTCCACCACACATTTCTCGTCCGTCTCTTAGGGATATTCAAATGCAGCAGGTATTCATGTTAACCCTTGTTCTTTTTTTCTGGGGATTTACTTACTATTCATATAGGCCGATGCTCCATTAATATTTTTGAAAATGGGAAGTGGACCTCATATTCATTCCATGATTTCGTAGGATTATTTATTTCCCTGGATACGGCTCCTCAACTTCCGTTTCTTGTTGATTAAATGACTCACTTGATTTACAAGTGTTTCAATATCATGCACTGTTTCCATTTCAATCATTTTTTCTGGTTGAACATTCGTGCGAACTTCATAGGCAAGCATTTCTGCTGTTTTGTCTGTTTGTTGAATATTAGGGAAAACAGCAGGGTAATATTTCCCACAGTCCAAAGTTGAGAACGACTGGGTTTGCAGTTGCCAGTGGCCAGGGATCACCGTCAGATTCTCCTGGGATGAACCGCTGGTTCAAGCCTGAGATTGATACACCATCATCAATTCGATCCATTCAGATCGAGGAAAAGGCTATGAAGGACCTGAAGCGCTTCTACAGCACCGTCAAGATTGCCAAGAGCGCAACATAGTGAGGCCAAACATATTTGCTTTGTTACGTAGCAATTGAGGCCCCTCCTTCGGTCTTGTTTTGCAAGTCAATGGACTACTGTGTAGTTGAATGTATAGATATGACCTCATTGTTCATTCAATCTCTTAATTCTTAGTAGTTTAAAGATTTAATGTGTACATTTTTTATTTGTAGAGTTGATCCTTAAAATACTCTTTTCTCAAAAGGAGCAATAATCTAACAATAAGTTGCATATTTCTTGTCCTTGGAAATGAAAAGTAATACAATACATCATATATTGTTTAGATCCAATCATCAGCTAACTCCTTGGTTTAGTTGAGGATTATGTGCTGGTTACTTGTACAGGAAGGCAGTGTTCAGATCTTATATTTTCTTTTACTTTTATGATTGGCGTTTGATAAACTGTTAAAAGCCCTTTTTAGGAATGCAAAATACAATAATACATAGAAATACATTTCAAAGCATGCTCTAGTGAAGCAAATGAATAAAACTTATTACCATTTCCCTACTTTTGGCCCATACTGTAGTTTAGTATGTTGAAGTCTACAATGCACACAGGAAATAGCAGTAACGAATACGAATAAACTATAAATAGATCTCCTGACTTGAATAAAATGGTTATTGAATCATTTATTTGTACAGAGAGTTGCTTTTTCTTAAAATATATTAATTACTTAATAACATCCGTTACCTTTTGAGGTCGAATTTTATCTCAAATTGATGATCTAACTTCTCTGAAAAAGTTCAATTATCCTAATAAAAGATGAAGGGAAAAAAAGGAAAATGATCATAAAAAATGAATAATTCCAAAGAAAGAGAAAAATGAATGGATTTAATCTAATGACATGTAAATGTAAGTCTTAGTGAAAATTAAATTTACTTATCTTTTATGAATTGTTGAAAAATCTGTAAAATGTAAAATATCTAAAATAAATTACTTGATTGATTTAAAATCAGAATTATCATAACGGTATTAAATACAATAACTTGGATAAAATTAACTATTCTTTCCTCAACTTCTTCGAGCCTTATGAATAAAGGGTTTAGTTTACTTTCTTTTAAAGCTTTACGTCCAAGAGTTTAAACTTCCTCCGTAACTTCCTAATTTATATTTTATAGGACCTAACCATTTAGTCAAAGCAAAATTAGATATCTAAAACCTTCTCTGAATTATGATTAAAGTACAGAACTCAACATTATAAAAAAGTCCCTTCATTTTGGTTTTTCTATCTTCTTTATTAATTAAGTAGCCGATGTCTTTACATATTTCTTCAACCTTTCTGTTGTCAATTTCCCTTCTCATGTTAAACATACTCTTTCCAATAAAATTGAAAACCTTGTTGCAATCACCCATCTTCCTGCAGAAAGTCGTATTTCTGATGCTTCTTTACATTTGCTCTATCCCCATAGTATCTACTCCTGTGACCGCTCTTGGATAAGAAGTTTAAGAATCATCTCTTTACATATAGCCCAAAACTTAAAGAAATTATCCAAAGTTCCCGTCTAGAATAATGTAGTTTAAAAGCCACTATAATAGAACAGTATATGAAGCTAGAAATTCCAAAGGAGCTCGTATCTTTTTAGAGAGAACAAAATGATACTCATCTTCATATTGGAGCTATTCACCTTGTGCTCACCCTCCATAGAAGAATAGGAATTCTTGCTACAGTCATGATACCCCTTCTTGACAATGCCTATACTACGTCCCAAAATGCACTAATTGGTACTCTACTGACAACCCTGAATAATAAAAGTGTCATCCTCATTATGGCCCCTGATTTTAACATCAGGTTGGATGATCTCATCTTGTCTAAACGACTCTAAGTCCAGATCCGAATTATTGGAGCAGAACAAGATCCTACAACTATTATGGTCACTCTACACCATCAAATAATCTACCATTTGCAGAATCATACAGTAAATCTCAATATCCTCAATTCCACTTTAGATGCCTTGTACATGGTAGTAGACAGATCTCATGATCAAACTACCATTATTCAGATCCCGAAGCAATTATCACCAATGGAGCTTAAAAAGTTGATGTTAACTTAATGGATAACTAATTATCAAAAAGTGTACCATGCTCCTCATATGCACTCTTTTCACACTACCACACCTCCTATCATCAAGACCTTATGAGATGAATCAGTGAAATCCATTTACAACAGCCCAGTGAAGATCAACCTGGACCCTCAACTACATCTGGTTCTATTTTGATGCTTTGGCCTTCAATGAATTGATTCCAAACTTGATAGGCTTAATCAACAAACGCAGGCTACTTACCAACGAGTTAATATAGTCTCTTCACAAATCCAAACATTATACAAGTCTTTAAAAGATCATATGGCCTATAAGGAGCAAGAACTCAGAAAGGAAAAGGAAGTACTTCAACAAACGAAAGCCGACATGCAGAGAGAATAGTCCAAGACTATTTATGGAGCTTACCCCACACCTTTTCTAGTTATCCAACCCATCTATTCTTCACTAACATATCCTAAAGTTGCTAATTATAAAAAAGCATTCAAAATGAATTATCTTTTGCAAACAACATATCCATCCTACCATTAGTAAACCCAAATCAACCAAATCCTCAAAACCCAAACTTGACAAGTCCTTTAAGCCATCACCTTCATACTAGCTGATCCATGGGCAAAACCCTTACAAATTCACACTCCACCTTCTTCTCCACCAAAAACATAACCTCCCCCTCTACTAGGAAAGAAAAAGCTCCTTAATCAAAGTTCATCTCAACAACTCTTGCACTAGTATCCATTCCTAATATATCTGATGAAGAATTCCCCTCTGTGCATTTTTGTATATCTAAGCAATCTTCTGAAATATCCGAACCATCTTTAAATGAGTCTAAACAATTTGTTGATCTTACTTAGCTCGGATTATGAGGACCATGCTTAAACCTACTGAGGTTGAGCCAGTTATTAGTGAAGTTGAATCCATAGGAACTGAACCTTTCATAAACTCACCGTCTGCAGCACCAATACTACCACCAACAGACCTACTTCAGGACCCTGGTTTACCTTCGATGATCTTCTACCTAAAAATTGGGGACAACACCTCCATGAATTCAATGCTTGGATTTACTTGCAAACGACTTGACCAAATAATCCATTAAGAGATATTTTGTCTAAGTTTACTTCTCATTTTACCGGCACTTTGCGAGAATGGTGAAAAAGTCTAGATGATTATTAACGACTGCAATACATTCAATTTACTTTTGCTGGATTACTTCTTGGCATAATTCATAAAGAGTCTATTAGCGATTTCCAGCTCATTGATAAACAAATCAAGTAGGAATGTTTTAAGATGAAATGATGTTCTTTGGATAGAAGAGATCTACAGAAACATTTCCAATGTATGACAGAATGTTATTATCTTCTCAATGGATTCAATGATGTTAACCTTCATTATACATTCATTTCTTCTCTTCTAGAAGAGTTACAACCTGAATTACAAAGGACCATTGCCGCATTACAAAGAGATATGTGTTGGATAAAAAAAAACATGCAATATTTGGTTAAACGGTGGATTTCAAAAACTTTTTTAGAAATCATAACATAGTGAAAGCAAGATAACTAAATCAACATGTCAATCCATACATGATACGGTATATGGAAAATAATTATCAAAAGAACAAGATGAAGATAATATTAT
>JANKOD010000006.1:12302116-12320051 GCA_026284645.1 Erythroxylum acuminatum | reverse complement strand
TAAACATGCATACAAAGTTAAGAATGACACTTATTTTGAATAATTAAAATGTATCTAAAACGACACTTATTATGAATTAGAGGGAGTATAAGATTAGAGTTTCTAGGCTCTGGCAAATGGTTGGATAATTAGGAGGAGAAGCAATTGATGTGGCTATTCTCTAGCATTTAACATTAACCAACTATGCATCTTCTAGAGCTAGTCGCTAGCGGTTGCAGTTTCAATATAGAGACAGCGAGCAACATTAGGCACCAGCGACCTGCGGCTGCGGCAACGATGATGGTAAGAAGAGCCTTGGTGGCTAGGATTTCATCCTTACAAGATTAGGGTTTCACGGCTCTCGCAAATGGTTGGACAACAAAGAGGAAAAGCATTTGATGAGGCTACTCTTTGGCATTTAATGTTGGCCAACTATACATCTTTTGGAGTTACTTGCTGGCAACTGCAATTTCAATACGGGGACAGTTAGCAACATTAGGCACCAATAACCTATGGCTAAGGTAGCAGTGGCGGTAGGAAGAGCCTTAGTGGCTACGGTTTCATCCTTATAATTTTAGGGATTCCTAATTAGGAGGTGTTTGGGAACAAGTTTATGAAATGGGATGTTTGGCCTTGGGTTTAAGGTTATTCAAGGCTAGGAATAAGAGATTCTTTAATTTAGAATAGACTTGTTTGGACACAAGTCTAGAATGAGGTTTATTTGGTTACAAGTTGAAGTGTGACATAGTACCTGTTTGGTTCAGCTTTTAGAGGGTGAATAAACACTTTTTTCTACCACAAAAGCTGTTTTCAAGAAAACTGAGTGTTTGACTGTAAAATCCAAAAGCACTTTTTTCATAGAAATGGCTTTTTTGGAAGCTAAAATACTGTTTTTTGAAAAGCTCAAATTTGGAGCTTTTTAAAAAAGTATTTTTCAGGTAGATTTTTTAAATCAATTAATGAGTCTATTTTTTAGTCCTATTTACCTTTATGTTTTACACATAATTCCTATAATACCCACAAATACATCTTCACATTTATTTTGAGATTTATATAATATTATTTGACTTTTTATATGTTTTAATATTTATTTTTTATATTAATTTTACTTATATTATAATCCATATAAAAAATTTGGTTAGATATATTTTTATTTATGTTTTATATGGTTTAAAATTATATAATAATTAATATAATGTGCTTTGCATATTGTTTAATATATTTTAAATAATATTTATATGATAAATAATTTTTATTATAAAATAAAATATAGTTAAAATTAAAAATACTTTTTTTTATGTTGCCAAACTGTCTATTGTATAAAGCTCTTTCAAAAAAGTTTTTTTTAAAATGACAGCCAAACAGTTAACTGACTTCTTAGAAAAGTTATTTTTAGAAAAGCTCTACTGACAAAAGTTCTACTAACAAAGACTCTATAGATATAAGTTTATCCAAACAGGCACTTAATATAAACACAGCGTTACCAAAAATTTGACATCTATTTCGATTATTTTATTATTTTATATTGATTTTCAATCACAAATAAAATATGGTTCAAATGTAAACAATTATACTAGTGCGAAATTCCCCATTTAAATCAGGCTCTCAATGCAACAAAACATTAAATATAATTATCAACTTGAAAGACATGGCAGTACGGAGTACGGGGACATTCTCACCAATAGAAAATACGAAAACGAAAAGCCACTGTGGAACATATTCTTGGCCGTGAAAAACATCTCCAATCAGAGAATATGCGACGTTGATGCGGATGTCAACATCACCACTAGACTATGCTCCATTTTCTTCCCTTGATGTAACCATCATGCAAGCTGGATTCCAGCTTTTTCCCTTATTGTTCAGTGTTCACTGCAGTCTGCAGACGCGTCAGCTTTAGTTCTGGACCGTCAATACCTCACCTCCCACGCTCCGGCTAGATATTTGTTTAATTTTTTAATTTTAATTTATCTCACAAGAAAGATTAAACACACTTCCTCCCAGTACCGTATTACAACTTTGTTTTATTAAATCTCATCCATATATTTGTATGGACCTCACATAAATATATTAATAAGATTTAATGAAACAAGATAGGAACATCATAATTGGAATAGAGGATCTATTCCCCTCACAATGTCGTATTACATTATCGAAACTAGAATGTTATTTTCTATAAAGTTGGGAAATGGACATAAGCGATATAGCAAATTTTAGTGACCCCAGTACCAAATTTCAATGGCTCAATAAAATATGTCTTGAAACAACATCAACATAAACACTCAGTAGAAATCTTGCAGAGTATAAAAAGATCCAATAGTGCGCAACCTTATTCATAACTAGTAAAAAAGTTACTTCCAAATAACTCAAATGAGAGCAAGTAAGGAGTTTTCTTAAGCTATGAATACCTTACCAAGTGAACTTGTTCATCTTTCTTCAACCTTTTTTATTGTCAATCTTCCTTCTCATATTAAACGTACTCTTTTTAATAAAATTGAAAATCTTGTTGAAATCACTTATTTTCTTCCAAAAAGTCGTATTTCTGATACTTCTTTACCTTTAGTCAATCCCTACAATATAATTCCCGTGATTGCTCTTGGACAAGAAGTATAAGAACCATTCTCTCTACACATCATCCAAAAGTGAAAAAAATCACCCAAAGTTCCTGTTTGGAGTAATGTGGTATAAAAGCTACCACTACAGAACAATATGTGAAGCTAGAGATTCCAAAGGAGCCCATCTCTCTTTAGAGAGAACAAAATCATACTCATCTTTATATTAGAGCTATTCGTCTTGTGCTCACCTTCCATGGAAGAAAAGGAGTTCCTACTATAGCTAGGATACCCCTTCTTGACACTACCTATATTACATACCAAAATGCAATAATTAGTACCATGTTGACAATCCTTAATAATGGAAGTATCATCCTCACTGTTGCCCCTGATTTCAGTATTAGGTTAGATGATCCTACTTTATCTGAATGAATTTAAGTACATATTCAAATTACTGGAGCAAAACAAGATCCTACAACCATTACAGCCACGCTACACCATCAAATGATCTACCATTTGTATAATCATGCAATAGATCTCAAATTCCCCAATTCCACTTCAAATGCCTTATACATGGTAGCAAACAGAGCTCATGACCAAACTACTATTATTCAGATCCTGAAGCAATTACCGCCAATGGAGCTTAAAAAGTTGATGCGAACTGAATAGATCACTAATTATCAAAACATGCTTCATGCTTCTTATAGGCAGTCCTTACACACCACCACTCCTCTTATGCTTGAGACCTTACGAGATGAAACTGTGAAATCTCTCTACACCAGGCCCAATGAAGATCAATCTGGACCCTCAACTACATCTGGTCCTATTATGATACTTCAATCAGTGTAGCAAAGATGGATCTCCAATCCATTACTTCAATCTTAATGTGGAACCTGTATACATTAGCCATCATCATGGAAATTTTGTCTAGGATGTAGATTCATCCATGTGTGAACCAAATTGTGACTAAAATAGTGCTGATGATGAGCTATATAATCGACGAAGCAAAAAGAAAAACAGAAAACAACAACAAAAAGAAATTCATTGTTGTCAACCTGCTTGACAATTCCACTATAAAAAAATGATCATGATGACTCTAGACTATGAATTGAGATTAAAAACCCAAGACCATGACCCAGAAATCTTCGAGAATTACTCAAAGCTATTGAAAAGGAATATTTGTTCCATTTAGAGTCAATCTCCAAACATCCTCAGTTAGTTATTCCTTCTATTCCTATTGTTCCTACTCCAAACCTCATTCCTTGCATGATGGTCAAATCATACGAGGAAGAATTCCCTCTAGTGGAGAGAGGCATTGATGACAATAATAGGGTTATCTCTAACCCTTATGTTTGTGCTGCAGTAATTATTTCTCATGGAACTATAACATCTAATCCTATTAATGAAACTCTTAACTGGTAGACTGACAATGTTTTAGCCAAAAATGAAGTTCTTTGAAGAATTAATTCCAAACTTGATGGGCTGAATCAACAAACATAGGCTATTTACTAACTAGTTGATACAGTTTCTTCACAAGTCCAAACAATATACAAGTCTTTAAAAGATCATATGGCCCAACTTGATGCTGATCGTGGAAGATAGGTCGATACTTAGTATTTTGGACCTGATTTCACCCGTAAGGAGCAAGAACTCATAAAGTCGATGGAAGTACTTTAACGAACTGAAGTCGACATACTAAACCTAAATCAACCAGTTATCCAACCCATTTATTCTTCGCAAACGTATCCTGAAGTTGCTGAGTATGAGAAAGTATTTGAAATGATTTTTGTTATCCGACAACATATCCATCCTACCACCACTAAACCTAAATCAACCAAATCCTCAAAACCCAAACTTTACAATTCCTTTGAGCCATCACCTTCATATACAAAACCAACTGATCCATGAAATAAACCTTTACAAATCAAAACCCCACTTTCTTCTCCATCAAGAACACAACCTTCACAATTCACTAAGAAGGACAAAGCTCCTCAAACAAAGTTTATAGCAACTATTGCACTAGTATCTGTTCCTGTTATATCTGATGATGAATGTCCCTCTAAGCATTCTAACATCTCTGAACAATCTTCCAAAGTATTTGAACCATCTTTTGATGAGTCTAAGCACTTTTTCGATCTATCTGACTTAGCTCAGATTATGATGACCATGCATGAACCTACTGAGGTTAGACCAGACATTAGTGAAGTTGAATCCACAGGAACTGAATCTTTTAGAACCTCACCATCGACATTACCAGTACCAACTCCAACAAGACCTATTTTAGGACCCTAGTTTACCTTCGATGATCTTCCACCTAAAAAATAAAGAGAGACCCTCCATGAATTCAGTGCCTGGATTGAATTGCAAATGACTCAACCAAATAATTCATTAAGAGGTATTTTGTATGAGTTTACTTCTCATTTTACCAGTACTTTACGAGAATGGTGGCAAAGTCTAGACGATTATCGAAGACTTCAATACATTTAAGTCATATATGTTAGATTACTTCTTGGAGTAATTCACAAGGAATTCATTAGTAACTTTCAGCTCATCAATAAACTAATCAAGAAGGAATATTTTGAGATGAAATGTTGTTCTCTAGATGGAAGAGACCTACAAAAACATTTTCAATGTATGACAGAATGTTATTATCTTCTCAACAGTTTTAACAATGTGAGCCTTCATTACACTTTCACTTCCTTTCTTCCAGAAAAATTAAAACCTGAATTATAACCGACCATTGTCATACTACGAAGAGATATATGGGATATATCTCTTAGAGAAATCTATCAACTCGCCTTGACTTCACTTAATAAGCCATGTGATCAGCAATTGTTTTCCTAAAACATAATCAATGACGGTCCTCTATTGAAAAAGGCTTATAGAAAGCTTTACTTGAAAATCAAATGTAAGGAGAAAAAAGACTGTGAATGTCATGGGAAAAAGAAGCATCATCACAATCAATTCTTCTATAAGAAATCTCATCAATTCCATATTTCTCCTAGAAGGAGTTATCCACCCTTTAGCATAAAGAAACGACATAGATTTGTCAGATTCCTCAAACGAAGAAATCCTTAAGCAAAAAAGGTAGATAAATGTTTTATCTATAGCAAGCCAGGACATTATGCTCATCAATGTCCAGATAAGATGAAAAGGGATGCCAAATTTTTGGATTCCATTGAAGCTATTGTGCCTGTCCAAGATGATGGAAAACATTGAATATTTCATTGAAGAACAATCCAATGGAGATGAGGAGACCAAATTTGTTGTTCCACTTGATTCTTCTGATGACAAGTCTAAATCGTCTGATATCTCCATTTTTGATGATACTGAAGATGACATATTATAGATACTACAACAAAAATGCTTGAAGGTATATTCCAGGCCTCTCACAATTCCTCGACCTTATGTCTATATTCAATTACTACAATAAGACAAATATGATCAACCCATTAAGGTTATCGAGTATATGAACATTGGATTATGCAGAAGTATTCTAAAGCCTAACATTTTACCTCCTGAAGCATGAAGTTCATATGATGAGTATTTCGCTGCTGTTGGTGAAAATTCTTCCAGGATTGGTCTTATTATAAAAAAAAAAAGAAAAGAAAAGAGGGATTTGCTACTTACTAACTATGTGGTTTGGACTAAAGTCCTTGGAAGCCATCTACCTGGCCCAGATCTTCTGATTAGCTTGGATTTCTATTGTAAGGTATCTCTATTACAAATCCTCCCTCCAGGGATTAAATTTCCTACCAATTTCAATGCCTATACTGACATCAGAAATGTATTTGAACTTATACAAGTGACACCTCCATATGAAGCTCTAAGAGACCAATTTTTAAAACACTGTCTTAAGAACCATGCACAGTTCTCACATCCTCATCCTCTATAGAAGAATCCTCACTTCTTCATCCATCTCCCACTCAAGAAGAATGATGACATTAATCCTAGAAAGGCTACTCATCCAGGTATGAACCTTGATGATCTAAAATTAGCCTAAGAAGAATGTGTCATTCTACTGCAACAAGGATTAATCGAGCCCATAAACTCTAATTGGGTTTGTCAGGCTTTTTATGTGAATAAGAGATTTGAATAGAAGCACAAGAAAAAGTGGTTTGTGAGTGATTACAATCCTCTTAATGCTTTCCTACAAGATGACAAGTTTCCTTTACCAAAGATTAGTACTCAAGTTCTCTTTCTCAAAGAAGCTACAATTTTCTCTAAGTTTTATCTGAAAACAGGATTTTGGTAATTAGGAATTGACCCTTAGGAAATATATAAGACAATCTTTTGTACTCTTAATGATCAATATCAATGGACGGCAATGTCTTTTGGACTCAAGGTAGGCACTTCACTATTTCAATGGGCCACGACAAAAATTTATTAGCCCATTTTCTTTAACACCTTAGTCTACATTGACGACATACTACTATATTCGAAAACCCATAAAGAACACAAAGCCTTAGTCTAATCCTTTTTGGATCTTACGAAAAAACATGGAATTATGCTCTCAGCAAAAAAGAGCCAAATTGGGACAACCCAAATTGAATCTTTAGGTGTGAAATTCCATGATGGATTTTATCAGCCTGGTCCACACATAACTAGTTAACTATTGCACTTTTTAGATGAAAATCTCAACAGTAAACAAATTTAACAATTCCTTGGAATTGTCAATTACACAAGAGATTTCATCCCCCACGCGGTTGATTATACATCTTTTTTTATCAAAGTTGCTGAAAAAGAATCTACCACCATGGAGTAAAGATTAAACCAGAGCCATACAACACTTAAAGAAAGCTTGTTAGAATCCACCATCTTTAAAGATTCTTGACAAAAGCCAGTGCATCCTACAGAAAGACACTAGTACCCATTGTTGGGGTGCTATCCTTATTAAAGAAATTGACGAGAAGCGACATTACTGTGGCCATGCCAGTGGCTATTTAAATAATCTGAAAAGAAGACACTACTAGACAGTTAGTTGCTTCGATGGCAAGAATGGTTCTCCCGCTATAAATTCACCATTCTCTATATCAAAGACCACCAGAATATCCTAGCTAATTTCCTCTCTTGGCTTTAAAAGAATATCAGCCTTCTCACTCCCTTTAGAGATATCCCTCTCGTCCTCTTAATAACTGACATGCCTACCATTGTAAGAATAAAAAAGTTCTTTCCTCCCTTTGTAAGCACACCTACTACTGTTGACGAGATAGCCTCTCTTGCCTCTTAAGTTTGTTTTATTATCTCTACCTCTTCCTCAGCTAGACAAAATTACCTTGCGGCCCCCCCTGATTCAACTTTTAGAGCACCATACCTTAATGTGTTCTTTCTTAATGGTCCACTCTCAGAGAATGCATTATGATACCTATGGGCCCGCTCTACCCTTTATGCATATGCCATCACCTTCCTCCTTTACAAGTCTATCAACATCTATGTGATAGAGAAAATGAAAGTTCCCTTTCATGGATTTTCTTTGAGTGGTATCAACCACTTGTGCAATGGAGAAAACAATTTTCCTATGTCATTGAACGATATAGGTTATGGGAAGCTCCATTAGAAAAGCAATCCCCTCAATGCTTCTTTATTCTCCATCGCCTATATCGCAAGGCATATGCTGGAGCAATCTACTCTGAAAATCAAATTTTCTTCCAAGATACTTCACTCTATTGGCCAAGGCATAAGGCAAATTTCCTTAAAACTCTTTGAGGTTTTCTTAAAGGCATAAATCATTTTCTTAAACATGCAACCCCAGCCATCACTACATTTATTGAATCCTACTTAGGAGAATTTGTTCCTGGTGAACCCAAGATGCTAGACTTCGAGATCCTAGGCCCAAACAACCTAATAAATTTGGACTTTGATGATGCTGAACCAGTCCAAGTTTCCTCCAACACTGTGGGACCATCACAACCTTCAACTTCCTTCTTCCATGATGCCTAAAACCTTAATGATGGCATTCCTATCCATGATGAAGAGGCGCTCAATCAATTTCTGTTCAAACTCCGCACAAAAGAAGCAAGTCCTAGTAAATGGCAAAGGACAAACAATGATGACACTAAGAACTTAAGTGGAGGAGCTTATATATAAAATTTGCAGACGTGACAAAAACCTATCTGACAAGGTTGAAGATTAGGATTCCACTCTTCACTATGTGACCCTTTACTTAAAATTATTTATTTTTATAATTAAGTGTTTTTTTCTGATGTGACATCGTTCTTATCCCTCTACTATTCAAAGTGACGTCATTCTTATCTTATAAAAGAATCTTTGGGACCCAGTGTTTCCCAATCATTCTTCTTTTTACCATTTACTTTTATATATTAGAGTGCATTATTATACCTAGGGAATCTTTTTCCTTAAAGTTGTTTGTCTTTATCCCATTACTTAGTCTAAAAAAGCAAGGCTTCTCCTTCATTATATTCTTACTCGAAAGACTTATATTGGAAAAAGAAATAAAAATATTGTGTGCTTCTCATCCTGTGGCTTCTTTCTAAGTTCTCTCACCTAGAAGCTTGATTCTTGAGTAATATAGTCTTGATCATACAAAAAGACAAGTATGCTCTACACTTGCCTCTTCATAGTCTTAGACCATAGATCTTATTTGAGGACTTTGTTAAACGGGTAAAGATTGGAGAGTGTAAATTCCTAAAAGGTAGGCCTTGAGAATTGATACCTGTTGAGAAAAAAGGGCTTGTGTCTTGGCTAACATACCTAGAATTTATACCACACACGGGTTATCTTTGGTCAGGGGGCACACGGGGATAACATCACTAAGGTATGTGACGTTGTTTATACCGGTGAATAAAGAAAGACTCTTCTCGCTGTGGCTCCTAGACTCGTAAAATTTTTCACTAATAAGCCTCAACAAAGCTGCATCATGGGTTTTCAGCCTATATACCAGTTAAAGTGCTATATAAAATAGATCATCCATAAGAGATCATATATAAACAAAGATTGACTGTAGTATAAATTCGAAAAATACTTATGTTAAATCCATAAGAGGTAAGTACTACTTATTTATAAGTAAAGGCTAACTACAAGATGAAAGAGTTAAAAGACTTATAGGAACTACTAGGATCTCTTTAATAGGGACCCTTTATCTTAATCCTAATATGTCAAAGTTTTTGACTGCGGGTTATATTCTCGGTAAGTTTCAACATTATCATAACATTCTTTATCACCTCCCCCCAGTTCTTCTGAGGCCTTTATTTTTTTCCTCTTAAAGTCTTTAAGTACGATCTTCTCATATTTTCTCACTGGAGCATCTATGTGTCTTCTCTTAACATGTCCAACTACTAAGTCTTGTCTCTCTTAATTTACCAATAATATTAGCTACATTTAATTTGTCCCTTATCATTACACTCCTCACCTTATCTCTTTTAGTAAGGTTGCACACTCAACGAAACATTCTCATCTTCGCCATTATTAAGTTATAACTATGCACTTGTTTGATGGGCCAACACTTCATCCTATAGAGCATGACCTTCCTAATCACTAAATGATATAATTTACCTTTAAGCTTGAGTGATATCCTTTTGTCACATAAAACTCCTGATGCATTTCTCAATTTAAACCGACCTGATTTGATTCGGAGAACTATGCTTTCATTAATCTCTCTATTGATCTAGATGATAAATCCTAAATATTTAAATCACTCCTTTTGCAGTATAACTTCTGAATGAATCTTTAACTCCACATTGGTAATCATCCTATATCCGGAAAAGTTAAACTCTATGCACTAAGTCTTAGTCCTACTAAATTTAAAGTCCTTCGACTCTAACGTATCCTTCCAAAGTTCAAGCTTGGCATTGACTCCCTCTTTTGTCTCATCAACAAAAACAATGTTATCAGCAAACAACATACTCGAAGGTACATCTCTTTAGATATTTTTTGTGAGCTCATCAATCACTATTGCAAATAGAACGAGGCTCAAAGAGGAGCCTTGGTATAGTCTGATATCTATAGAAAAATATGCCTTGAAACGAAGATATATATACATATATATAAATATATCAATCACATGCTTTAATGTCCTAAATAGCCATAAAACCTCCCTAACTAGTACTATGATTTTTTAAATTAATTTTCCTTTCATGAACTCCTTACTTGTTTAATTGTGCTATCATGTTTTAAGTATGAACATTTAATTTAGGTTTAATAATTGAGCTTTACATACTCTATTCTTGAATACCTAATTTCTTACATTTTTAATTATCTCATCTATGTTGACCTTTTAAATGTTATATCTTCCTCAAAGAATAAAAGCATTATTTATAATTTAAAGATGTCTTCTTGCTTTAATGGTGCAATATTATTCATATTAGTTTTTATATATCTCAATGGGTCTATCTTTTCAACAGATAAATTATCTTATTCTTGATGATTTATAATAAAAATTTATAAAGGTGAAAATATTACCTAATGAATCGAATCATATTGTACGTAGGACACTTCCTATAATATATTTTTATTTCTAAAAGATATGTGTAAAATTAGAATAAATACTTGGCTTTTGCTACATTTTCAATTCTACTTTCTCAGTTTCTAATTATAAGTTTACAAAACTTGATGAGATTGGAAAATCAATAGTAATTTTCATTCATATGTTCATCAACGTCAGGAGATTGATATCATAGTAAATGTCCTGGTTATTGGCTATGCGAGTCTAAATCATAAAATAATTGTCGTAAGAAAGTTCAGGGCTTGTCAGTTGCAATGCATTTCGTTAGATTGTTGAGCAGTGAAGGTGGACCGAGGCCAATAGCGTTTAGAAGTAATAAAATATCGTCAACTGTTCACCTGCACCGCTGTCTCTTAATTGTCTGAAATACTTGGAGAGTTTAGTTTAACTAACTTGCCTATACAAAATGGGAAGCCTAGAAATCAATGAGTAGGTAAAATTAACTGACACGTGTGAACAAAGACACCTGTATGGTTGGCGGCGTCACGCTTTGGAAATCAAAGTGACGTAGACCGTGAGAACACGTGGCATATCAATAACGGCCAGATTGGATCCAGATTGTCCGTGAAACCAGCCGCGTAGGACTCAAAAATCAACTTGCTCTTGCCTCGCAATGTGCCAGCTGACCCGGATCCAATTCGAGCCCCATACAGTGACTGGTTTACCTGTGGTCCCCGTTATATACAACGCGTTTTTTGTCTTTTACTAACTGGCGTTAGGCGGTTAGATTTTATAAGAAGTTTAGTTTGACCAAACTGCTGCATACTTAAACCGGACACGGTAAAATAGAGCCGTGTCCGCGTGTCGGTCATGTGTTCATGTCGGATATCTACTGATATATGGTGGGTGCTCGGATATGTCTGGAGATTGCTCGGATATTATTTAATGGAATATATGCTCTATAGAATATACGCTCCATATTTTTAAGAGGGGCTTATAAAGTTTTAAATATGTATGAACTATCAAGATGTTGGAAGTCTTTAAATACACCAATCAATATATATCATATTATGAAATCTGAATTTTTTTCTTAATTTTAAATTTTATAATATATATATATGTTGTGTCCGTGTCTACCAAATTTTAGAAGTTGATGTGTCCCTATGTTCGTATCCGTGTCGTGTCCCGTGTCCGTGTCCTTGTCTATTCTTCTTACCTTCTGCTCATGTTATAAACCGATGCAACTCGCTCTCTCTCTATCTCTCAATTGTCGTGAAGCTACGGTTGGTAGTTGGTACTAGGCTTTGCTTCTTCTTTCTGATTGCCGGCGTTTAACCGTAAATTATTACTGATTAGAGTAAGTGTTTCTTAGCTTGTCATACAGTTTACTGATCTCCGAGATCCACGAAGTAATGATTAGCGGCTTATGATTTGATATTTAGTGTTCCGAGCTAGGATTTACCCTTTCTTTTTTCTTTAATAATACTTCTGTATCGAGTTGTTACAGTGAGTGGCTTCATTTTCTGTGAAATTATTTGACTTTTTATGGTTGATAAATTTCAGGTCGGAGTGAATTGGAAGAAAGAAGAAAAGTTAAAGCTTTTAACGGATCTGTTGAACTCCAACTTTGAGTATATTTTTTTCAATGTTGAGCTTTTGCTAGTCCTTTTGCTCTGAAAATGGGAGTGAAAGTAGCTGTCTCTACCCGTTTTCAGTGGTCGCAGCCAATTTTACCTCACTCTACAGCAGCATATCAATCCCTAACTTCCTCAGCTGTCTCTTCATTCTCTTCACGCTGTCGTTCCGGCGGAGTCTACCTACAGAGACCCTCTCTGCTTCTCCGGACTTGCTCTTTTGAGCATCCGAAGTCAAGAGCTAGGCATCGGCGTTGCGTTGGACGAGCTTGTAGTGCGAGCTTAGACGCCTTCTCAGACGAAGAATTCTCTAACAAAATCCAAGAGTTGGCACTCGGATTCCAGCTATCTGATCAAGATACCAGTAACGCGTTAGATTCCAAATCCGAGATGCTCTGTGAGGATTCCAGTGACAGTGATGGTGCACTTAGCTGTAGCAGTATCGGTGGAGAATCTTCTAGAAGGTTCCATCTTGATTATGCTGTACAGCCTCCATGGATCGAACTCCATCAAGACCCAACGGACGATATTGTTATTCCGGCGTGTATTGAACGGAAAGCCAATAGCGTCGAATTTCCGTTATCTCTTCGAATTATAAAGAGGAAAATGCAGTGGCAAGAAGGATTTATTGAAGCAGGAGAATCTGCTTACTGCTCTGTTAAAAAGGCGTTTTCTTCTATGGTGTTTATAATCAGAGAACTCCACAGCTTCACCTTGCAGATGAGGGAGGTATTGTTAACTGAAGATTTGAAGGATATTCTTCTTCGTGTACACAATGAAATGCACGCCTCTTTTGTGTGGTTGTTTCAACAAGTTTTCTCCCATACGCCCACTCTTATGGTATATGTTATGATTCTACTTGCAAACTTCACTGTGTATTCCATGGGGAGTAACGCTGCTATTGCTGCTACGCCACATGGGTCTCACGCCGCAAGAACGGAGACTGTGTCAGCAGTTGAAATTCAGGACCAGAAGTGTCCAAAGTTCGATTCTTCCACGGTGAAGACTTTCTTAGTGTCGGGTTCTAGTGGTAAATCGGCTTCTGTTGGTGGTTTTAATGGCGGTGGTGGAAAGGTTCGACCGTTGGCCAGTGGCATAGAAGGCGACGGGTGGTTTGATGGGTCAGACGAATTCAGAACGATTGTCCTCGATGGTGCTTCCCATTTGTCATCTTTAGGCACCAAGAGAGAGGCAGAGTCGGTGTCAGGGCAGGTGAGTGAAGAAGAGTTAACAAAATGGAACTCACTTCTTGAAGAAGCTTCTCTCATACTAGCTTCAATGAGAGACGAATCTCTGGATCAAGAGACCATGCAAAGATTAGTTTCACCAATTACAGCCACGATCGAACCAGATGATTATGAAGATTATTTTAGAACAGAATTACTATACCAAACGGGATTGTCCCAAGAGCCTGGCAATCCCCTCCTACTTGCCAATTATGCTCAGTTTCTCTATCTCGTCGCCCATGATTACGACAGGTATATATTTATTTCCTCGCTTTATCAATTTCATATTTCCAGATTTAGCTTAAAGGTTCGAGGATATATTCTATCATAGCATGTATTTTCCTTTCCTAAGTTTCCAGTCGTTGAAGTTTATGGTCCTGTTGATTTTTCTTCGTATTCAAAGCTTCGCAAATATGACTTGTCTTCCAATCTCTATTGTCGTGTTGTTCGTAGTTTTTTTGCCCTGATGATAGATAGGGATTGTGTGGCTGTGCATTCCTTTGAAAAGCCTAAATGGACAAGAAAAACCTTTCTGATCCCCATCACCTTCTGCGCGTGAACCCTCCACACCCGTTGGCTTGAAATATCTTCTTGAAGTCAGCATCCTCGGAGTAGTTCTTGACCGTGTTAAAAGCTTTTAATTTGGTATCATTGACCTGAGTTTTTCGTTTTTTGTTTTATGATAAAACAGAGCGGAAGATTACTTTAAGAGAGCAGTAGGAGCAGAGACACGAGACGCAGAGGCATACGACAAATACGCAACTTTTCTATGGAGGATTAGAAAGGACTTGTGGGCAGCTGAGGAAACTTTCTTGGAAGCCATAGCCAGCGATCCTTCCAATACCTACTATGCAGCTAATTACGCTCATTTTCTGTGGAACACCGGCGGCGAAGACACCTGTTTCCCTCTCAGCTCACCAGATACTGCTCAAGAAGTCTAAATTCTTCGAAAACCCACCCAAAGATAATAATAAAAAAAAGGAAGATCACAGAAGAAGCAAAACCCCACGTGCTCCAACACCCTGCCACTAATTTAAAGTTTGTATATTTCAAAATATATTCCCCAGAAATGCCAAAGTATTTCCTTTTTTTTTTTCTCGCGAGTACAACGAGTACAACTTTTTCCAATTTCTTTGGCTGGGGAAATAAGGGTATTTGGGTAGTGTTGGGTCGGAAGCTAGGATGCACACGTGACCGAGTGAATAAAATTGTGAATGTGAATGTTCGAAGGTGCAGACATTTGCCATTTGATTGGCCAGCCTTGGCTTGATCCCTGGACATTGCAATAGGCTTGGACTTTTACCACGCTCGTTTGGTATTTAAGTATGCTTTCGTTCCTAAGTTAACCTTCTACACAAAACACTTCGCTAAAGAGAGCAAGGAATGTGGAAAAATGCAAGATACTTTTATTAGAGAACTCCATTAAGAATGTTACAATGCTTATGATGTTCCTTATGGTCTTTTATGTTATAAATGAGGCGCCCTAAGGGGTGTATATACCATTTCATTCCTAAAATAGACGGTCAAAATCTACTTGATTTAATGGTCTACGTTGATGTTCTAGAAATCTGTATACTACTCTACATAATTCATGTACAATATTTACCTTTCTAAAACATTCTACAAGCTTTTATAATGTTCTATAAGCTTTCATAGGCTTCTACCAAATTTCATGAGCTTCCAAAGTCTTCCATAAGCTTATATCATGTTCTAGAAGCAACCAGAGTCTTTCATAAGATTTTAACACGATCTATAAGACATTTTTGGACCGAACTTTAGCTTATGAACTTTAAAACATGCGGAACGTAACATTCTTCCCCACCTAATCTGGTGACATCCTCATCGTGTCCTAGTGGAACTCCTGGATTTTATCTTTGTATTGCCAAAGAGAAAGCTTATGCTCCCAACTAGCTTGACTTTTCGGCTATCCCTTCCATATGATCAAGTATTCATCATAGGCTGGATGTGAGCCTCTCCTTGGTATAGTCCTATGTGCCAAGATCTCTTTCACCTTACATTTGTGCGTCATGGTCATAGTGGTGAGTGGACGCCTTGATTGACCCCTGCTTGGATCTTTCTTATTATCATGATAAGGTTTTAAGAAACTTACATGAAATACAAGATGAATCTCCAAGTGTGAGAGTATCTTGACTTGATACGCCAACCTGTCCACCTTTTCTCCACTGGAAAAGGTCCTTCGTACATCTGAAGCCCTTATGAACACTTCCTCCGGCACGTCTATGAGAAAGGAGAATGACCATCACCAAATCTTCTTTATCAAACTCCAAGTGTTGCCTCCTCTTATCGGCCCATTTCTTCATCTTCTTAGCTGCTCAATTTAAATATGCCCTTGCTATGTCGAACTTGTTGGACCTCAGTTTCGGAGCCCAACATTCGGAGTCATAAAACGTGAACGTATTATCCTATAGGGTTATTTCCATGAACCCCTATTAGCCATCATCCCACAATGGTGGTGTGCTCCTACCAGGACAAACACCAAAACAACTCCCTTCTCCTGTTTCCGAACAGATTTTGGGAAACCAAACAGGAATTTCAATTCAACTTGTTTCAAACATTGTGGCTCTATGTCTCTAGTTTATTTGGAGACAAGAACCATCACATTTGGAGATCCTATTACAAAGTTATGGCTGAAAAACTCGAACAGGGTTTTGACCTCAATCATATTGCACCTGACTTGGGGCAACTAGCATAACTGTCATATGGGATATCAGATTAAGATCATATTAGGAAGTCTTGATAGAAGACTTCGAGTTCTACAACTTTTATAAAAACCTCGAAGACAGATTCTATCATCTGGAGTGTCAAAAATTTGACAAGACGATTCAAGATGAACAATGTACAGAATAAGCGGAGGGTCAACTATAGAGATAACAGAAAGCAGACGAATGGGGAAAAGCAGACGAATGCGGAAAAGCAGACGAATGCGGAAAGGCAGACGAATGCGAAAAAGCAGACGAATATGGAGCAGACGAATGTGGAAAGCAAACGAATGCGGAAAGCAGATGAACGCTGAAAGTAGACGAATGCGGAAAGGCAGACGAATGCGGAAAGGCAGACCAATACGGAGCAGACAAATGCAGAGCAGACAAATGTGGAAAGCAGATGAATGCGAAAAGGCAGATGAATGCGGAGCAGACGAATGCGGAAAGCACAAAAATGCAGAGTCAACTTAAGACGAAGCAAAGTCAACTTAAGACGATACAACTTTTAAGACGAAGCGGAGTCAACTTAAGACGATGCAACTCTTAAGACGAAGCGGAGGCAACTTAAGATGAAGCAAAGTCAACTTAAGACGGTGCAACTCTTAAGACGAAGCGGAGTCAACTTAAGACGATGTGACGTCATGATAGACGATGTGACGTCATGACAGACAATACGTCTCTACAGACAATACTTCCTTACAGACGATACATCCTTACAAAGAGATATGACTTCATCACAGATGATGTGACCTCATCATAGATGATACGTCCTTACAGACTATATGATGTCATCACAGACGATACGTCTCTACAGATGATACCACTTGATACTCCTAAGTATCTCCCTTTCTAAGGACCATAACTTTGAACTCCGATGTCCAAAAATTACCTACTAGAGACCGTTGGAAAGCTAGAAGAAAGACCTATAACTTTCTAAAAGGCACATTTGCCTAATTCAGCCTAGGTTAATCCAGATTTTCCCCTGAGTTCCAAACACAAACTTTTTCCTTATGCAAACTTAAAAACACCATGTATAAACTTGAGAGGAAGTCATGAGTAAAAATGCAATTTTATTCCATTTTCATAAAAAGATAAAGTTTTACAAAGCTTTAGTGGGCATTTCAAGCCGCAAATTACATTAACATCTCAAAAATCCCAAAATACAAAAGATACATGAATCATGAGTTGCTCAAAATGCAACTAAAGCCTTGCTTTACAAGATTGCTTCAAATACAAAATATTCAAAGATTGGAGTGATGCCTTGACCCTTGACTACTCGATATCTTCTCATCACCTCGATTTGGGGAAAGAGAATGGGAGATAGCTAAAAGCCCTTGGATAACAAGTTTATAATCGGTAACAAGCAAAATCATTTATAAACTCACTTTCATCGCAAAAATTTTACTTTATGCAAACTATGTAT
>JANKOD010000006.1:12284260-12297219 GCA_026284645.1 Erythroxylum acuminatum | reverse complement strand
CTCCTTCTGAAAATCAACACCTTTTCTAATCATGCAATTGAAGGAATTTGCTTGCACTTCCTTCTAGAGAAATGTTCCTCATTGTCTTAATCTTCTAATGACACCAAAATCATTCAATTTGGTTCCATAATCTAAAAGTTATACACCAATCATTTCAGACTGTTCTTATACTAAAACATTATCCTGCAATTGACTTCCATCCGAAAATTGATACTCTTAGAAACTGAATTGAAACTCAATTTCATCGGACAATTTGTAGCCTTATCTCTCTAATTTACTCCAAATCAAAAATCATCTCATTTGGATAACTAGAGATCAAGTTATGGCTAAAATACCAGAGCATGCTCAATGAACATATACAATTTCCAGCTTTTAACTTCCAACATATCACAAATAATCCATCTTGGATCTAAATCCTCTTTTCCATTTCATTTCAAAGTCATGAATTCTCCTTTTATTTATACGTGAATAATCATCACCAATTTTTCATTTACTAATAGAAAGGTTCGAGGCCCAACAATTGGGCTTGTCAGGCTTTTTATGTGAACAAGAGATCTGAACATAAGAGCGAGAAAAAGAGGTTAGTGAGTAATTATAAACCTCTTAATGCTTTCATTCAAGATGACAAGTTTCCCCTGCCAAAGATTAGTACTTAAGTCCTCGTACTCCAAAAAGCTACAATTTTCTCCAAGTTTGATTTGAAAGCAGGATTTTGGCAATTTGGAATTGATCCTCAAGAAAGATATAAGACAACCTTTTGTATCCCTAATACCCAATATCAATAGACAATAATGCCATTTGCACTCAAGATTGCCCCTTCAAACGGGCCATGACTAAAATTTATGAGCCTATTCTCTCAAACACCTTGGTTTACATTGACAACTTACTACTATATTCAAAAACCCATGAAGAACACAAAGCCTTACTCCAATCTTTTTTGGATTTGACAAAACAACATGGGATTATGCTCTCAACTAAAAAGAGCCATATTAGGACGACCTAAATAGAATTTTTGGGTATGAACTTCCACGATGGATTTTATCAGCCTGGCCTACACATAGCCAGTGAACTATTGCACTTTCCAAATGAAAATCTCAATACTGAATAGATTCAAAAATTCCTTGGAATTGTCAATTACGTTAGAGGTTTCATCCCCCACGTGGCTGATTATACATCTCTTTTATCAAAGTTGTTGAAAAAGAATATACCGTCATAGAGTAAAGATCAAACTAGAGCCATACAACACTTAAAGAAAGCCTGTCAGAATTCACTAGCTTTAAAGATTCCCGACAAAGGCCAACACTTCCTGTAGGCAGACGCCAATGACCACTATTGGGGTACTGTCCTTATTGAGGAGATTGATGGGAAGTGACACTACGACATGGCCAATTCAAAGAATCTGAAAAGCACTACCATTCTAGCTACAAAGAAATTTTGGCGGTGAAAAAGAGAATTGAAAAGTTCAATTTCCATCTTAGCCCTTATCACTTTGTGACTGAAATGGACAACAAAGCTTTTCCTAAGATTCTTGAGCCAAAAAAGAAGACACTACCAAAAAGTCAATTGCTTCAATGGCAAGAATGGTTCTCCTGCTATAAATTCACCATTTGCCATATTAAGGGACATTAATATTCTTGTCGACTTTCTTTCTCAACCCCAAGAAACAAGTTCAGTTGATCTCTCTTCTTCTCTCTATAACAATACCTCTCCTCCTCCCCATCACAGAGTTTCCTCAATATGCCAAAACTCTAAAATTATTTCCTCTTCTCTCTAAAAATCCTCACACTACACTATAAGAGATTCTTACTCTTCTCCGATAGAGTCTATTCCACTATCCTCACCTCACACTTATCGCTCTCAAAGTTCCTCTCCATCCTCATCATTTTGATTCTGTCACACCTTATCGAGTGCTCTATCATCTTTATAATACACTCATTAAACTAGCATTATGGCATTTATGGGCTTTATCCACTCAATATGCCTGTCCTATTTCCCTTTCTGCTCTCTATATCTACAAACATCTTTCAGATCTTACCAATTCTAAATCTCTCTTCCAGACCTTCCTTGAAAGGTTCCAGCCTCTGTCAAAATGGCTCATTCAGATGTCCCAGATCTTGAATAAACACCCAACTTTGGGATATTCCCTTACAAGATCAAAAAGCTTATTCCATCTTCATCATCCATCATCCTTGTTGTTTGACGACAACAGGCTACATCTATACCCTTGCTCACATTCAAATTTAGCGCACCTCTGTTGACTGGCCTACAGATCACAAACAACTGATGACTGATATACATTCCTTTTCGTCTTATTAGGACATTGACGAGCTTAATGTCCTAGCTTGCCATAGATAAAATGTCAATCTTCCTTCTTGGCTTCAGGATTTCTTCATTTCAAGAATCTGACAAATCTACGTCATTTCTTTCTTTTGAAGGGTGGATAATTCCTTTTAGGAGAAATATAGGATTGACGAAATTTCTTGTGGGAGAATTGTTTATGGTGATGCTTCTTTTTTTTATGACACTCATAGTTTTTTTCTCCTTACATTTGATTTTCAAATGAAGCTTTTTTAGAAGGTTTTTTCAACAGAGGACTGCCTTTCATCATGTTCTTAAAAAACATTTGTTGATCACAAAACTTTTCAAGTGAATCTAGGGCAAGTTGATAGATTTCTCTAAGAGATGTATCCCTCATATATCTTCGTAATGCAGCAATGGTCCTTTTTAATTCAGGTTGTAACTCTTCTGAAAGAGAGGAAATCAATGTACAATGAAAGTTAACATCACTGAATCCATTAAGAAGATAATAGCATTTCATCATACATTGAAAATGGTTTGTAGATTTATTCTATCCAGAAAATAACATTTCATCTCAAATATTCCTGCTTGATTTGTTTATCAATGAGATGAAAATCATCAATAAACTCTTTATAAATTACGCCAAGAAGTAATCCAGCAGAAGTGACTTGAATGTACTACAGTCGTCGATAATCATCTAGACTTTGCCACCATTAACATTAAGCGCTTGTAAAATAAGAAGTAAACTTAGATAAAATATCTCTTAATGGATTATTTGGTCAATTCATTTGCAATTCAATCTAAGCATAGAATTCATGGAGGCATTGTTTCCATTTTGTAGGTGGAAGGTCATCAAAGGTAAACTAGGGTCTTGAAGTAAGTCTGGTTGATTGTGGTAATGGTGCTATCGGTGGTGAGGTTCTGAAAGGTTTAGTTCCTATGGATTTAACTTCACTAATGTCTATGTCAACCATAGTAGGTTAAGGCATGGTCAACATAATATGAGCTAATTCAAACAGATCAACAAATTGCTTAGACTCATTTGAAGATGGTTTAGATATTTCAAAAGATTGCTTAGATATGCTAGAATGCACAGAGGGGCATTCTTCATTGGATATATCAGGAATGGATACCGGTGCAAGAGTTGCTATGAACTCTGTTTGAGGGATTTGTCCTTCCCAGTGGATTGTGAAGATTGTGCTCTTGGTGGAGAAGAAGGTGGGGTTTTCATTTGTAAGGGTTTATTCTAAGGATTAGTTGGTTTTGTACATAAAGGTGATGGCTCAGAGGACTTGTCAAGTTTGGATTTTAAGGATTTGGTTGATTTGGGTTTAGTGATGGTAGAATGGATATGTTTTCTAATCAAAGGATAATTCATTTTGAATACTTTCTCATAATCAGTAGCTTCAAGATATTTTAGTGAAGAATCTATGGGTTAGATAACAAGAAAAGGTGTGGGGTAAGCTATATAAACAGCCTTGGATTGTTCTTTCTATATGTCGGTTTCCATTCGTTGAAGTATTTCCTTCACCTTTCTGAGTTCTTACTTTTTACGAGTGAAATCAGGTCCAAAATACTAAGTATTAACGTATCTTTTAAGATCAACATCAAGTTGGGCCATTTGATCTTTTAAAGTCTTGTATAATGTTTGGATCCGTGAATAGACTGTATCAACCCATTGGTAAGTAGTCTGGATTTATTGATTCAGCCTATCAAGTTTGGAATCAATTCGTCAAAGGATTTTGTTTTGGAGCAAAGCAATGTTAGTCTGCTAATTAAGAGTTTCATCAACATGATTTGAGATCATTGCTCCATGAGAAGTAATTCCTGTAACACGAACATAAGCGTTAGAAATAACCCTATTATTTTAATCATTACGTCTCTCCAGTGGAGGGAATTCTTCCTCATACAGTTTGACTATCACGCAAGGAATGTGGTTTGGAGTAAGAACAACAAGAATAGAAGGAATAACTGGTTGAGGATGTTTGGAGATTGACTTTGGATGTAATAAATGTTCCTAGTCAATAGAGTAATTCTCGAAGATTTCTGGGTCTTGGTCTTAGGTTTTTAATTCCAATCCAAGGTTGAGAATCAGGATCATCATCATCATTTTGATAGTGTAATTGTTAAGCAGGTTGACAACAATGAATTTCTGTTTGTTACTTTTTTTTGTTTTTCTTCTTCTTCCGTCAAATATGTAGCTCATCATCATTACTGTCTGATTCATAATTTAAACAAATCTCACAATCTGTTACACACATGGATGAATCTACATCCCAAATAAAATTTCTACAATGATGGCTAACATATACAGGTTCTCCATCAGGTTTGAAATAATGGATTGAAGGTCCATCTTTGCCTTCTGTATGTGAGGACACTAGTTAAAGCATCAAAATAGGACCAGATGTAGTTGAGGGTCCAGGTTGATCTTCATTAGGCCTGGTGTAAATGGATTTCACCGATCCATCTCGTAGGGTCTTGAATTTAGGAGGTGTCATAGTGTGAAAAAAGTGTCTATAAGGAGTATGGAACACTTTTGATAATTAGTGATCCATTCAGTTAGCATCAACTTTTCAAGCTCCATCGGTGGCAATTGCTTCAGGATCTAAATAATGGTAGTTTGATCATGATCTTTGTCTACTACCATGTACAAGGCATCTGAAGTGGAATTATGAAAATTCAGATCTATTGCAAGATTCTACAAATGGTAGATCATTTGATGGTGTAGAATGGTCATAATGGTTGTATGATCTTTTTATGCTCTAGTAATTTGAATTTGGACTTGGAGTCATTCAGACATGGTGAGATCATCTAATATGATATTGAAATTAGTGGCAACAGTGAGAATGAAATTTCCATTATTGAGGGTTGTCAGCAAAGTACCAATTAGTGCATTTTGGTACATAGTTAGGCATTGTCAAGAAGGTATATCCTACACTACAAGAAAATTAAAGATTACCAACGAAAAATTAGCATAAAAAATTATTCCATAACAAATTAACAGCGAACCTTCAACTCAATCGATAAATTTATCAGGAGAAATGACATTTTCCGATGGAAAAATAACCCGTCGGTAAATGTGAAGGAAATTTTTTGGGGAAACTTTATAGACAAAATTTCACGACAAAATAGCAAAATTTGTCAGGATATAGGAGGCAATGTTTGGCAGGAGAAATGAGCAATGACATTTATCGATGGATTATTTTTCCTTTGATAAAATCAAACAATGTCGGTAGTGTTTTTAAATTTATGGTAAAATGACATCATTTGATAATTAACAAAAAACTAACACTCGAACCCCCTATAGTCTTCTCTGGTTTTTTGGTGGCTTTCATTTTCTCCTCCATGCATCTTCTTCCATCTGTTGATCTCCTTTCATTCTTCCATTGTTTCCATTGTGTTGGGTTTTTCATGTGGAGGTTGGTTGTCCATTTTCTGCTCTTACGTTATTTTTTTAGTTTTTGTAATATTTGTTTAGTGTGGATTGAGTCGTGAGGGACGTTTATTTGGGTTATTAATAAGTCATTGTTTGTTGTTGTATGGTTGTGTTTTTTGATTAATGCATCAGAATCAGTAGTTTTGAAACAAAGTAGTGTTGTTTTTCAATAGCGTGTCAAATGTTCGATGAAAGTTCTATAAGAGGATGACAAACATGATTTGTAATTTGGAATGTTTATAATGATTATAAAACGATATATACGTTATTTTCCACTTGTTAGAGCAGTGCTCTAAAGGCAAGCACCTATAGTATTTTTGTACAAAATTCATTTTGATTAATAAAGCGAAAGGTAATTTTCATTAATTTGATGTTCATTTATCTATGAATTGATGTCTATCTTAAATCGAATTGGTGAAGTCCATGATACAAAACATAGCATAAAGGAAATCATGATGAGATCATGATAATGAGATTCCTGTCATGTGCAATTATGTTAGTATCTAAATTATCCCAAGTCATAGGAATAATGAGACAAGACATTGTTATTCCAAATAGACTAGCACAAGTTATTCTCCTTAATTTGATCAAGTTGTGGATCTCATAAACTGTAAGCATGAGATGTTTAAAGTTAACATATAGATGCTTAGTAAGAGAAGTAAGTACATTAGATGACCCGCTATGAGATGATCATATGGATGATCTATCAAACGTCAGTGATTAATCTCATCATAACAATGGTGTAAATATTATTAGACTTGAGGTACTCAAGGATATCTTGGATACTAATCTTGTGCTTTGACACCATTTCTAAAAGCCTCGAGATGAGGTCACTCATAAGGTGATGATTGGGTACAGATATTGGTATTCAAAGATAATTAGGTAGCCAATAAAGAATTCACTACTCCTGATAGAAGGAGATGATACCTACGGCCTCTTGTCGGGGAAATTACTCGGGAGTCTCTGGCCATAGCAACTACATGTCATGAAGAGAGTCTTCAATGACACATAAAGTAATGAGATCCTTAGGAAAAAAACTAACATCACTTGGACTAGATCTGACATAGTCTAATGGGAGTTGACACATAGCCTATACTTTGAATCAAGTGGGGTATAGGATGGTGAAGGGACAAATTGCACAGTAATTGACTATGGAAAGGTTCGTAAGTCAAATATTAACTATCAAAGAGTTCGAATGTTAATCCACTTACAGTATGGTAAATTGGCATCATGAAACCCTTCATAATTCGCTCGGATTAAGAGTTAATTCAAGTGAACAAAATAACTGGGAACCTAAGGGTTACACGTATAAAAGATTGGATGAAAAACAAAGTGTGCATCGCTGTCATTTAAGCAAGCCACGATTGGAAGAAAAACAAATGTGCATAGAAGATCGGATGAAAAAACAAAGTGTGCATAGCTGTCATTTAATCAAGCCACGATCGTGGCTTATCGACTTAATGACAGGTGGTACATAAGTGAGTTCTTCACTTATGTACACACGAATTTTTTAGCCAGAAACACAGTCAATAGAGAGGCTAAGGGTCTAGAAGTGTTCTGTAAGTTAAGAGGATTGATCATGAGATTTGTTGCATGAGATTAATTGCATGTAACTTGGTCTTGATCTAACTCTCACTTGAGCATCTACTTGAACTCATTTTGTTTGGTGCTCTAACCACCCTTACATACTGATTTTTCTTTATCTTTGTGTGCTCTCTAGAGGCCAAAGAAGGTGTTTGGTGTTTACTACAACCTAAACAAAGAGAATATTCAAGAAAGGAGGAGTATTTGCAAGGTATATATACTGCAATTTCATGTTCTTATAATTTGTTTATACATGCACATGGATTCTAGATTTTATGGGGATGTCGTGGGGTTGGAATTTTGATTCCGATGCTTCCGCTACCTTGCCATGTATGTGATGCATGGACCCATAGCTCTCCAACACCACTATCTATAATGATTATTAATAGGATTTCATACCTGTACATTAAGAAACTTTCAACATATGTTTTTTGTCATATTGGAGCCTATTCTAAGAGCTTTTTCACCTATTTTGAATCATCTAACAATTGTCCCTCTTATAGATATTCTTTGAATGGATATGTCTAATATGTTTCATTTTCCTTAGTAATACCTACTTGATTTATTTAAGTTGGCACTAGTTTTGTCTATTTCTTGGAAAAATTTTCCTTTGACATAATAGCGCTATTACTCATAATTTGGGTTTGCAAATAGTTCGCTTGAAATTTTGTTATCAAGGTGACTTAATATTTGTGTGCGTGTGTTTGTGTATGTGTATGTGTGTGTGTGTGTGTATTCTTTATCTACACAAACTTCTCTTTATACTTTTCTTGCTTAACTTTTTTACCATGAGATTAGTCTAAACTTATTGTTATGCGCTTAATCTACAATTCATAGTCTAATTACAACATAAATAGCAACACCTTATACTTCTCCTCATTATTAGATATTTTACAATGGTGTGAAACTATATATTGTAATGTTGTTCCAAATATATTCCTACACACTAACCCCATCTAATATGGCCCTATTTATGTACATTTTCCATATCAGTTTTTCATTCTCAATGGTTTCATCTTTTTCTTAAAATGGTGTTAATATTTTAAGTGCAAAATTTACCATAACTTATAATTTTAAATAATTTTTTGGTATTTACCTAACATCAAACTCTTCAAGATTAATTGACCATTTTACAAGTCTTTCTGATAAATTTGTTTTGTGAAGTACTTACCTTATTGGTGTGAATAAGCTACTTTCTCATATTTTAGATACTTCAACTTTAGGATTTATAGTATCTTGCTTACATAATATATAAGATTTTAATTGTTTCCTTTTTCTCTAATCAAAACGAAGCTAAGGGAAGTGTCCAAAATGGCTATGTAGATGTATAATAATTTTCCTAATCTTAGGGTTTATAACAATAACAGACTTATTAGATAACTAACACTCTTTAGCCCACTAAGATTCTTTTGGTTTTTTAATGTTTCCATGGACAATATAACCTTATATTGGTAATAAATTAAATTTGATTCTCCTATGGGTGTTCATGAATTTGAGGAATTCACATACCCTTGCCATTACCCCTAATGTTCATTTTTTAGAGTTAAGTCTTGTATCATATTTTCTTAGGGTTGTAAAGCATTATGTTAACTTGGTAGAATGATCTTCATCCCTTTTTGTCTTTATAACATATAGTTGTCATAGGATTACATATTCCTGTAGTTACTTATAGAAGACCATGTTAACTAACCTTTGTTTTCTTCATATTGAAAGGTATGGCTCTATAATAGTATCTCATTCTGAGTGTTGATTAGAGAGTCGTTCAGCTTGAAAGCATAGTAGAGAGGCTGATGGACTGCATAGCCCAGCTCCATAATAAGGTGGATAAGTCGAAAGGAAGGGCAACACTTCATCGTAACACTCAAAGCATCCACCTTCACCAACTGCATAGCTTAGATGGATAAGTTAATATAGATTCATTTTGCCAAAATTCTTAAATTACATTTATTTTCAGGATACTTATTGTTATAGATAATAATTTTTTATTATCAATTAAGATAATTTTTACTTTATTTTATCAATTAACTTACTATTTAGAGAAATTAAATGTAGAAAAAAAGATTATCAACATATAACTTAGGAAGGAAATGAGAAATGATGATTGAAGTTATCATCGGTACATTTACTGACGGAATAAACAAAAACCGTAGGTAAATTTAGTAGTATATTTACTGACGGAATAAGAAAATTTTGTCAGTAAATTTATCAACGGATGTAGAGTGTCTATCATTAATATTAGTGACAGAAGCTTGTAACTCCATCGCTAAATTTAGCGGCGGGATTATAGGAATGTCGCCAGTGTTGGCGATTAAACTTTTGAATTCTGTCACTAACTTTTACGTATGGCCGATTATCCGATGAATTGTTTCGTCGATAATTTCTTTCACTAAAACCAATTTTTCTTGTAGTGCTAGCTGTAGTAGGAAATCCTTTTATTCCATTGAGGGTGATCATAAGACCAATAGCTCCAATATGAAGATGAGTATGATTTTGTTCTCTCCAAAGAGAGATGAGCTCCTTTGGAATTTCTAGCTTCACATATTGTTCTGCAGTGGTAGCTTTTAGACCACAATACTCTAAACAGAAACTTTAGATGATTTCTTTAACTTTTGGATTATGTGTAGAGAGCATGGTTCTTATACTTCTTAAGAGTGGTCATAGGAGTAGATACTGTAGGGACTAATCAAAGGTAAAGAATTATCATAAATATGACTTTTTATAGGAAAATGGGTGATTTCAACAAAGCTTTCAATTTTATTGGAAATAGTACGTTTAACATAATAAGAGAGATTGGAAATAGAAAGGGTTGAAGAAAGATGAACAGGGTTACTTGGTAAGGTACTCATGGCTTAAGAAAACTCCTAACTCATGGTTTAAGAAAACTCCTTACTCACTCTCATCTAGAATACTGTAGTCACAATCAATAATACTTATGGCTCTGATACCACTCGAGCTACCCCTAGTCAGAGGGCACACGGGGATAACATCACCAAAGTACGTGGCATTGTTTACACCAGTGAATTGAGAAAGGCTCTTCTCATTGTGGCTCCTAGACTTGTGGAATATTTCACCGATAAGCCTCACCAGAGTTGCATCATGGGTTTCCAGCCTATATACTAGTCTAGTAATTTAAAACAGAAGATCCATAAGAGATCAAAGATAAACAAAGATTGATTGTAGTGTAAATTCCAGGTATGCTATCTGAGACATAAGCCCTTTTTCCTCAACGGGCATTAACTCTCAAGGCCTGCATTTTAGGAATTTACACGGTCCAATCTTTCCCCGTTTAACAACGACCTTAAACAGGATTTATGGTCTAAGACTTTTTGATACATAGGATCCTCATGAAGAGGCAAATGCAGAGCATACTTGTCTTTCTGTATGACTAGGACTACATTATTCAATACTCAAGCTTTCGGGAGATAGAATTTAGAAAGAAGCCATAGGATGAGAAACATACAATATTTTTATTTCTTTTTTCAATCTAAGTCTATTGAGAGTCTTTCAAGTCTGATTTCAATGAAGAAGAAGCTTGCTTTATAAACTAAGCAAAGGAATAAAGACAAGCAACTTTAAGGAAAAAGATTCCCTAACAGGGTGTTTGGAAAGCCCTCAGCTGTTTGGAACAATAAGAAATCTAATAATTCAATCCCTGCATGAGTTGAATCCCTCCTCTCTTTGTTATTTCAATTCACGTGATTATTCGCGTGAATTGAAATCCACAAGTTGTTGGATTCTGCTTCAAAAGCTTCCACGCATCTTCTCGGTTCAGCTCATCCTCGTCTCCACAACGATCTGTGCAAATCGACGCCTGTTGCCGCAGTCCCCCTACGGCAAGATCTTGTCGCCTTGCATCGCCTCGCTTTGGGTACTACCACATGGAGGAGAAACCCAGACTCAGACTCACTTCTCAACGCTACAAGCAATTGGTGTTATATATGCCTACCTGAAAATCTTTCTCTCCATGCAACTCTTCCATGGCTATCGGCCCTGTGTCTGCTGAAATATTGCCGAATTAGGGCTGTTTCTGCTGGAGTCGTGTGAAAGGTGGAGTAGAACCCATATATAATTTCAAAATTATAACACATAAAGAATAATTTATTTACATAATAATAATAAAACTATAATTTCAAAATGAAATTATATAATTTATTTACTTATAAGTTTATATAATATAAATGTAATTAATTAAAATAATTTATTTTCAAGTTTATATAATTTATTTATATAAAACTATTAAACAAAATATAAGTTTATATAATTTATTTATATAAAACTATTAAGTTTATATAATTTATTTATATTAGTATGATTATTTTTTCTGAATAATAATAATAATAATAATAATAATAATTATTATTATTATTATTATTATTGTTGTTGTTGTTGTTGTTGTTGTTGTTGTTATTAAAAAGGAAAAGGTTATGATAGGGTTGAATAATTAAAATCTATCTAAAACGACTTTTATTTTGGATAATATTATTTTTTTGTCAAGGGTAAATGTGTCATATGAAATAATTGAATTCAATTATAATCTTATTGGATTTGTTCTAAACAGTGTAATTGAATTCAATTCTAATATTACTGGATTTGTTCCAAACAGTATAAATTGAATTCAATCTCAACTTCATTAATGTAATTGAATTCAATTCGTTAATGAATTCAATTTGAAGGTTTTCAAACAGCCCGTAAATAAGCTACTTGCTCTTTCTTTACGGAGCTATCTTGATCTTCTTTTTCACCTTGAATAAGACATAGTGCCAATGACCCTTTAAAAACAAAGTCCTGCACAACACATGAAACTATAAAATCAACTATATTATTAAAATAGCATGCATCATTTGGTTCAACGGCGTATCTTATTACGTTAGATATTTTAAAGGTATCATCTTCTTCCCTAACCATACGCACTAGTTTGGCTTCATTAAAATCAATAATGGCTCTAGCAATAGCTAAAACGTATCGACCTAAAATTAAAGATACCTCTATATCCTCATCCACTTATAAGACTACAAAGTTAACTAGGAAAATAAATTTGTCGACTTTAACAAGTATGTCCTTAATAATGCCCCTATGATACTTAATTGATCTTTTTGCTAATGGAATGCTCAACCTAGTTGGTTTTGGTTTCCCTAATCCCACTTTCTTGAATAATGCTTTTTCTAAATGAAAGAAATTGTATTAATAATAGAAAAAGCTACAAAAACAACGTTATAATGAGTCGCATTATCTGTCCACAATTCAGCACAATTTGAGTTTACAAGGGTACACTACAAAAAAGAAAGATTTACAGCCTGCCTGCAAGTAGTCTTCAATTTATGACTAATTGAGCTTTGTTTGATGTTGGTTGTGAATGTTAATCGGACCCAATTATAGAGAATTAAGATAATACTTGTCCCTAAAAATAGCTAATTCTTTTTCTATTAACAAGCTACCAATTAAATAATGGATAGTAAAACTCTAACGACTGTTAACCTTTATATGCTATATGTTTTACAGAATAGCTAAACCTGTTGAACCCCACATCCCACCTCTTCGGTGTTTGGGGGTTATATCCCGGCGTGTGTTTGTGGGTTATACCACGGCATCCAACACAAATCAGTATTGTCCTCTTTGGTCACGATTCGAACTCGTGACCTCA
>JANKOD010000006.1:12261577-12275184 GCA_026284645.1 Erythroxylum acuminatum | reverse complement strand
AATTGAATTCAATTCTAATATTATTAGATTTGTTCCAAACAGTGTAATTGAATTCAATTCTAATATTACTGGATTTGACTATAATAAATATGGGTGGTAAAATATAGTCAATTATCCATCTATCAAAGTGCAATTGAGTACCTTATATCCATTTAATTTATTTTTATTGAATTGCTATGTTATTGATACAAATCAAGTAGAAATTAATAAGTTAAACTATGTTTTTGCAAGCAATAATCTTAAATTTTAGATAAGAAAGATATGTTTGTATTATTTTCCTAATTGGCTTGTCATAAATACATTTCTTATTATGGAGAATTGTATTCATATTGTTTAATATTTAAATTATATATTAATTTGTTGAACATCAATGGAAGATTGTATCCATATTATTGAACACTTTTAAAACTACGAGGTATAAAAATTAGAGTGAAACTATAGATCTACAAAATTTTAAACAAATATTAAGTTGAAATCTCAAATAATTAAGGTATCTAAGAATTAGCTGCAGTTTGTTAGGATAAAAGAAATTGAGTTTACAAAAATTATGCATTTTCAATATTACTCTGTCTAATTAAAGATTGTCATGTAGCATAATGAATCAAGAATAAATTTATAAATAATAATTCTATGAATAATTAATTGACACCATTTGCTATTCAAATTAATGCTACAAGCTTTCGTAAACCATTATAATAGAGGATTTCAATCGCAACATTTATTAAACCATTATAATAGAGGATTTCACAACATTTAAAGGGAATGAAGGAATAAGCCTTAAAAGCACCTCAAAATTTTAGGTTTGTTATTAAGAGCTCTGATAAATTGTTGCAGCTACACTAATGCACTCAATCATCAAATCAAAACTTCACGAAACCTATAAGGAAAAACACTGAAGTATCATGAAGTTGACATCGGTGACCAAAATAACACCAAATTATGTGTATACCAACACTTAAATTTTTTATAGGTTTTTTTTTTTGGTACAGAGGAAACAAAAAAAAACAGCAATAAGAAACTCAACCCCGTAAATACAGGGTGCCAGCTGCATCCTTCAGCAGCAGAACAGAAACAGAAGCTGGGGATAAGTCCAACACCCGATTGTCGACAGTCGGAGAACGCCCACCGAACTTGAACATGTCACTAAGACATAAACCCTTACACCTTCAAATTCAAGATATTAAGCAAATTGACATCACCTATAACAATAATCAAATATTGAACGAATCTTCAACAAATAATCGATCAATAATTTGAGATCAAGTCATTAAATTATAACCCTCATATGAAAAAATAATTAGGTTACATATGTGAGATCAATTCTAGCAACTTTATGCAACACTAAAACTGAAGAATAAACTTAGATGATACATCACAAGCAAACTCAAATATGTATAATCTTGATTTAGTATTACTTTTCTTACTTTCAAATAATTCAAACACAAAATTTATATCTATAATACATATATTGTGTATAAATCACGGCATTATTGTTCTTAATTTAGATTAAAAAATATTTCAATTAAAGGAATATTATGCTGCAAATTTATTTTACATAGTCAATGACTTAGTAATTATTTATTGAAATTAATAATAAATATGTTTCTTTGTTTACTATATTGAAATTCAAATGACCAGTTTTCTATTCTTAATAAATAAAAATTGATTGATAATATCGAGTTTATATAAATCTTTTATAATTGATTTCATTGATAACTAATCTAAATTTTCAATTAGTTTTCATACTAGCAATAAATTTCAAATTTGAAATGAATCTATACACTTCCTAAGAAAATTGAGATGAAAAGATAATTATTATTGAGTTTATTTGCTTTTAAATTATGCATTGATTTTATTTTTGTTGATGTAATTGTAAATGGTTAATTTTTAATTATATAATCAAATAGGTGATAATTTAGTCAATAATTATTTATTCATGTTGAAGTAACATAGATTGAGATTGAATTAAGAAAGATTGAGAAACAAATTTGTGTTATAATTAATTTATATTGGAATAGTGTCGAAATTATGAGAATTCATTAATCATGATCAAAAGATAATTCTATTAGTTATAAATCTAAAATATGTTTTATATTAAATATATATTTAAATTTATTGTATATATGCATAATCAATTACCCATAATAGAGTTAAACGTAGGGATGATAATTTGGGCTCGATTTGATCTAAAGTTAATCAGACTTTATATTGGGATCTAGTTTGAGAATGTTAACTCGACCTGACCTGAAATTAACGAGCCAAATTGAAGTAACCATGTTTCAAGTTAGACTTGATCTTAGAAGAGTCAACTTGACTTGATTGGTTTGAGTAAAGTAACTTCATTTTAGACTCAATCCATGAAAAAAAAATAAGGTTAAGCCTGAGTTATAGGTGGCCTGAACTTGATATAACCTCCTGTCATCCTTAATTGGCACTAAAGTTCTCTTCCGACCTGTTTCCGCCCAAAACTGAATCCAATGTTCCGCTGACACGAGCTTACATTCTTACTTTTCTGTCAATCAACAAAATGTGTTTGTATATATACATATATGCACAATTGCATTGTCCATCTGCGACTAAAATTGTAGGCAAAACTGTACACATAAGATATTTAAGTAGACAGCACTCGGTCTAGAAATACCAGCACGAGTTGTACCTAAATGGGTTTAGTTTATGTCGACTTGCAGCTTGATTGACATGTAAAGTAGAGCAAGCAGTGCGCCTTGCGGGAGTGGTGCATTTCTAGCAAGAGTTGAGCCAATCCACATTGCTACTACTACCAGAGAAACAATGCTGCTGCTGGTCTTACCACACAACCAACTCACAAATTGGAGACACAAAGTAAGGAGTATGCCTAGTCTCCCACCCAAAACCCATGCAACTAAATGCCCTACTTTGTATCCAGCATCCAATTTTACGTCAAACAAAGCCAGCAGGCTGCTAAATGTAAGAGATAATCGACATCCAAACGTCTGCAATAAGAACAAAGATATGAAGGCAGACCTAAGCACTTCACTAAAGGGGCCTCTTGTTTCCTCCATCTTGCTGTAGGAAGATGAGTCTTCATCAATTCCTTCGTATTGTTCCCAATATCTCTCACGTTGCATGTGCTGCCTCAATTTAGCCCACCTATATATCCTTGCTCTATCTTCATACCTAGAACTGTAATAGTGGTTTCTGCGGTTCAACCTCCTTGTGCCCTCTTGAAATCTTAGAGCTCGATCATACTGACTCCTTGTCACCGTATTAGATAGAATCTGTTTTAGAAACATATGTTTCTTAGTCTCACTTAGCATCTTTTTGAAAACCAACAAGGTAAAGAAAAGGCTAGTACATCGCTCTATTTAAAGCATTATGATGCCATCTCTCCACATATTATTCCAAATGATTGAGAAAACACAGAAGAAAGGAATCAGATTCCATTATTAACAACTGCTTCAAATGGGTCCATCCATATGCTCAAATCAATACAGTACCATTTTTCAGAAAAAAGAGGTGAACAATTTACCTGCCTAATTTTGAACTGAAGATAAATCTTAGGCATCTCAACAGATAAATAACAAAAGAGTCGTCATTTCTAACAATTGTTAGGAATTGTATACTCATCACATTGTCATAACAAAAGAGTCATCATTCTCATAATTGCTGGGAGTTGCTTACTTCATATGCATGACGAATTCTCTTGAACAGTTCAACAGCTTGTGAATGTTTGCTGACATCTGGGTGGTACTGCAACACAAGTCATTGGGAGAACTGTCATATGATAATATAATGAACTTCAAAGACAAAACGCAAATGCAAAGCCAGTATCAAAATGCTTAAAAATGGACTTGCATAAAAACCTTTACCAGAAGAAAAACTTGTACAAAAGGAAAAGATAAAAAGTTTGTATAAAAAAAGTTGTGCCATGCTGAGAACTCTTATCTAAATGTATTCTCGAGGCATTGAAACACTTGCAATCACTTTTTAAAGGCATCTTTGATCTTCAGGTTAACAGCAACAAAACTAGCATTTTTGTTTCTGCAAATTCTCATAATGTAGCTCACAACACAGAAACGATCTGTTGTTACTCTTCGCAACTACTCTTCACAATCACTTCCTATCAAATACCTAGGCCTTCTTGTCATCTCCATGAAACTCATTGTTTCAGATTTCTTGCCCCTAATCCAAAATAGGGATGTTAACGGGCTGGGCCACTCCTAACCTGACCCAGCCTGACTACGGGCTAACCGGTCCATAGCCCAATAAGCCAAGGTCAACTGGGCCAATCTGGCCCACCTTATATATATTTAAAAAAATGTCAAAAATGATCAATTTTGGCCCTTAGCTTGGTCAACCTGGGCCAAAATCGGGCCGGGCTAGCCAGGCCAAAATTGACAGTCCTAAATTCCAAAAGATTGGAAACATAATCTCTAGCAGGACCATAGATACCTTTCACATGCTAAAAGCCTACAGGTGGTCAAAGCTGTCCTGAGTAGCATTCAAATCCATTGGTCATTACATCCCCAGTTGCAATCCACAGTATTTAGCTTATTGAACAAAGGACTGAAGAATTTTTTATGGTCTGGTTCATCCACCATACACACCTAAAGCAAAGCTTGGATGAAATATGTAGACCTTTTCATGTAGTACGACGACTAAACCCTGAAAGCTTCAATCATTGTGCTTCTTTCAAAACATACTTGGATGCTCTTCAATGATGTTTTTCTATGGGTTATATCGATTCATACTTGTATCCTAAAATGGTAAAGCTTCTCACAAGTGCAACCCAACGCAAATAGCTCATGGTCTTGGAAGAAGAGACAAAGGCCAACAACTGTCATGAAGCAAACAATATTTCATAAAGACAGCAATGGCAGGTCTATGCCTTTTGTTTTTTTGGTGGCACTACTTGGGTTCTCTCAATGACCACCAGTCCACTAGATCAATCCATGAGGCATTCTGGTGTTTAAACTCCAAAGTGTACTCCATCATACACCAAAATTGCTGGACATAGCCTCCTAAAAACACAAGAACACGTGTACATATTAAAGAAGTCATGCCAATAGTAGGCCTCCAGTTAAGCTTTTCTACTCAAGATGAAAGAAAAGGGGCCAAACGATTAGAAGAAAAGCCCAACAATTCCTAAGGTTAATACTGAATGGCTGCTATTTGTTATTTCTGCTTTATTAGTTGTTTGTTTGATTGCTAGCAAGATGCTACAAAGTTGACGTGGCATGGTTGTAAAGGTAAGGTGTTAGGTTAGGGAATATATAGCTGACAGAGGGGAAGAGAAAGGAGGCAGGCATGATGTACTAGGACAGAAAATGTCTAAGGAGAAAATGGCACCTCTCGAATACTGCTTGTAATTGCCTCCCTACTAATTTTCATCTGAATAAAGGACCTACACTATTATCCATTTCTCTCCTGTTTTACTGGAGACTTAATAAATTTGGTATCAGAGTCAGTTTCAGAACCTAGGGAATGCCAGTGACAAGGATAGAAGCAAGAGAAGAAATATGGAAGAGAAGCTGCCGGCAATTAAGAGTCATCTGTCTCTCCTCGACTTCCCAGTTTCTTCTTTAAACCAAAAGTTGGATGAAGTCCTAAATGCCATTCACAAGAGCGTCATCTCTATGGGGAAAAGTATAGCAAAATCAAGTGGATACAGGACCCCCAACCCAGCCATGAGTCCAACAATAGAGGCAACTCGTGGAGTAGAAGGATCTAGCACTGGGTTCTAGTCTGCCACAACAAGTATGATTATAAACTGGAGATACCCACATACCACAGGGAGGATGACCTAAGGAGAGGCACTTCGTCGTGAACAAACTGGGTGAGGCAGAAAAGTTGGAAGTAGCAATGGTGTGCCTTCGGGGTGTCGCCATAGCGTGGTTACAATGGGAGGAGAATCGATGGCCCATATTAACATGGGATGAGTTAAAGACCCAACTTCTGAGAAGATACTTGCCAAAATGCAAAGAGACTCATCAGCATCATCTCCTGTCACTATGGCAGATATCCACAGTGGAGCAATATCGGAAGGAGTTTGAGGCGTTAACCATTACACTAAAACACCTGAATGATGACGCATTGGTGGCAGTATTTCTTAATAGGCTTGATGAAGGTGTCGAAGGGGAACTAATGAAGACGAGTTGCTTAGGGTTACTAGGATTAATGGAGCCAGCCAAGAGGATAGAAGAAGGTAACATGGTTTTGACCCCAATCTAACACAATGATGCAGCCAAGAAGTTTAAAAAGAGTCAAACTAATTGGAGCCCCACTGTTGCCAATACTCCAAACCTATATACCACCTAGACCCGGCCTACACGAACCCACCCTAATATTAATCCAACCACCCACCAAACTACCAACACAGCGAACCCACCCAAAAAAATTCACGACTATTTGACCTAGTAACCTTAATTCAACTTTCAAACGAATGTCTGTAGAGGGAGAAGAGGTTATGATTCAAGTGTGATGAAAAATATCATGTTGGGCATAAGTGTAAAAATCGGGAATTGAAAATCTTGGTTGTCTTTGATGATGAAGCAGAAGGCGAGTTAGGGACAGATAAAAGGCAATCAGATGCTAAAGCATTGCTATAAGTGAGGGGAAATCCATTTGACACTAAATTCAATCATTGGATTAAGCTCTCCACACTCGATGAAACTACGAGGAATGATAGGGGACCAAGAGGTAACGGTCCTTGTTAATTGTGAGGCTACCCATAACTTCATCAATTAAATGTTGGTGGTAAAACTAGAGACAATGAGCTGTGGGGTAACAATGAGAATTGGTGCACCTGTACTAGGTAAAGGGATTTGCAAGGGGGTCGTACTTCAGCTATAAGAGGTCACAATAGTATGGGATTTCCTTCCTTTCAATCTTGGTGGGTCTGATGTGATCTTAAGGCTCAAATGGCATTTCCAATGCGACACACTGACTTCGTTCAACACTCTTTGACAATGAGGATACCCACTGGGGGAAAGACGATAGTGTTGCGCAGGGACATTAGTCTAAGCAAAACAGTCAATCCCTAAAACCTATGGACAAGACTATTATCTAAGAAGGCCAAGGAATGATGGTTGAGATGTGTAGGCTAACTCTTTCAGAGGAGGATCAAAGGGATCAACTTCCAAAGGGGGTGCGAGGGTTGACAGAAGAATTCCAAGAAATTTCTCGTTGGTCAGCTAAGCTACCCCCATGGCGAGAAAAAAGCCATGAAATCAATTTAAAACCCAGAACAACTCTTATCAATATTTGACCTTATTGGTAACCCCATTATCAAAAAGATGAGATAGAAAGGTTGGTAAAGATGTTAACTACAGGGATTATCCAGCTTAGCATAAGTCCTTTTTCAAGCCTGGTACTCCTAGTCAAGAAGAAAGATGGCAACTGGAGATTTTGTGTAAACTACCAAGTTTTGAATAAGGCAAAAATTCCTGACCGATTTCCCATCCCTATGTTGGACGAGTTATTTGATGAGTTGAGAGGCGCTCAACTATTTTTCAAGCTGGATTTAAAGTTAAGATACCATTAGATTCAGGTAAAGACCAAGGATATCCCAAAAATTGCATTTTGCACTCATGAGAGTCATTACGAATTTTTGGTCATGCCCTTCAACTTAACCAATGCACCAGCAACATTTCAATCTATCATGAACACCATTTTCAAACCAACGTTATGAAAAGGGGTCGTAGGTTTTTTTTCTTTGTTGACATTAATTAACAGCAGCTCCATGGAAGACCATTTGCAACAATTGAAGGAAGTCCTAACTATCCTTAGAACTCATCACTTATTCCCTAATTTTAAAAAATGCTATTTCTACAAAAATAGGATTGAATATTTCGGTCATGTCATAATTAAGGAGGGAGTGACTGCTGATCCTAAAAAGGTGAAGGTAATGGGACAATGGCTGATGCTGAAAATTTTGAAAGAATTATGAGGCTTCCTTGGATTAACGGGTTACTATCGGCAATTTGTCAAAGACTATAGTAAGATAGCCGCCCCATTTAAAGAAAGATGCATTCAAGTGGAGCAAAGAAGCAACTGCAACTATATAACAAGTTAAGAAGGTCATGGTGCAGCTGTCGATACTAGCTACAAACACGCATCATGCTCAGGACTAAGGGCAGTATTGATGAAGCAAAATCGACCCCTAGCTTTTTTCAGTCAAGCTTTCAAAGGGCGTGCTCGCCTGAAGTCAGTTTACAAAAGGGAACGCATGTCTATAGTATTCACAATCCAAAAGTGGTGGCATTACTTATTAGACAGAAGAAAAAAAATTTGTCAGAATTGCCTAGCACAACTTGAAACACCTACTTGCGCAAAGGCTCTTCATTGAGGAGCATCAACGATGGTTGACTAAGTTATTGGGATACGATTTTGAGATTGAATATAAACCAACGGGAAAAAAAGGCGATGCTCTCTCTCGCATACCCGAATTCTTGAATATTACAGTGGCACAATGCATCGACGTACCGGTTCTTCAAGAAGAGGTCGACTGTGACCTTGACTTGGTCAGAATCAAACAAGCCTTGCAAGCATATCTAAATTAGAGTTTGGTTAGGGGCCAACTTTGCTACAAGAACAAATTGGTATTCTCTAAAACCTCAAAATTAATTATGAAAATTGCAAAGCTCTATTAGGAAGGGATGAAGGCTGATATTAAGAAACATGTGGACAGCTGTGCAGTTTGTCAATAAAACAAAACCTTGTCACTTTCTCTAGCAAGATTAGTGCAAACTCTTCCTATTCTGGAACAAGTGTGGGATGATATCTCCATGAATTTTGAGGAAGGACTACCCAAATTAGTAAAGTTGAGTGCAATTATGGTGGTAGTGGACAGACTCGGTAAATATGCCCATTTTGTCACTCTTAAACATCCCTACATTGCATCCATCGTGGCTGAAATATTTGTCCAGCATATTATCAAGCTTCACGGGTTTCCAAGATCTAATGTGTTCAACAGAGACAAGGTTTTTATAAGTAACTTTTGGAAAGAACTATTTCGCTTGCAACAACCCAGCCACAACGCAGCACTACTTACCATCCTCAAACAGACAGCCAAACCAAAGTGGTCAACCATAGCCTCGAAACTTATCTGCGCTGTTTTGTACAGAGACAAACCCATACCTAGAGTAGGTGGTTGATATGGATGCATTGTGGGAAGAACCTACAAGGCAAATAACAACTACTTGCAAAGAGGAGTGTGTTATTAGGAGTCTATTAGAGGAGTGTTTTATTAGGAGTCTATTAAAGGAGTGTTTTATTTTAGTAGGAGTTTATTATTTCTACACTAGTTTATATTATAGTTACGTTAATAGAAACAACTTGAATAGGAGTCGTTCTAAGAGTCCTAAACCAGCTTGAATAAGAGTCTTTCTAGAAGTAGTTTATAGTTTAGGTGGAACTTTTATGTTTCTTTGCCTATATAAGGCTATCATGTTATGCAATAAAGTAAGCACAAGTTATCATAAAATTAGCTTAGAAGTAGAATAATTTAGTCCAATCTCGCCAGGCCTTGTCCTTGACAAGTGTTGCCAGTTTTCATCATCAAAAATAGGTTTTGTGAGGAAGGGAACCAACGAAAATAAGGGAAAAGATTTTAACTTTCCTGAGAATCGTCCTTGGACTCGATCCCAAGTACGGGCACATAATAGCGATCACCATAGTGTGAATATTGGTATAACACTGCTTTTCATAGCCACCAAGCTCGCACCTTTTAAAATTGTATATGGAAGGGAACCACTGCCCTTACTACAATACACAAATGGGTGTACATATAACGCCAATTTAGAGGAACAGTTAAAAGAACGAGACTTGATGCTTAAAGAAATCAAGGAGTATCTGAGTGTAGCACAAGAATAGATGAAAAAAATAGGCAGACTAACATCAAAGGGATGTTCAATTTCAAATTGGTGATCTCACTTACTTGAAAATTTGCCCTTACCACAGCAAGTTGCTAGCCAAGAGAGCAAATGATAAGTTATCACCTCGCAAATTATTCAAAAATTTGTTCTAGTAGCATACAAATTAGGACTGCCAAACTCAACCACCATCCATCCAATTTTCCATGTGATAGGTACTATGACGTAGTGTGGGAACGAAAAACAAAGATAAGTAGAATAGAATAGGCTATAATTGATGTAGAAGTAAGAAATCCAATATTAACTAGGAAAACTAAACTAACTGCTCCTGCATCATACTAACACCCCTAGTTTACATATTCCTCCCGTACTCCAAGCTAATTTGGAATGGAAAGTCGAACCATAAGCTATCTTGTATTGGTTTGTCAGAATTGTAGGTATGTATCACTATTCTTGCTTTACTTCAATTAACATTGAGAATGTTTCTGTGCTCCAAGGTAGCAATAACAGTAACGTCAACGTGTCTGCATGAATTATCCGAGTTATATATATATATATATAATTTCCCAAACCATTAAAAAAAACAAACAAAGAAACTCAACAATAACTGTAAACTTTAAAAACCAAACTTATTACTCTAAATTAATAAGTCCCTAAATTAATGGGTGATCAAACACTCAATTACAACAAGAAGAAACTCAAATTTAAACAGACCTAAAGTTTCCATGTGAAGTTCACCTGAACGCGCCATTAAAGAGACAGTAAAAGTATTTTACTATTTTTTTCCAACAAAGAAAAAAAAAAGGAAAAATTAACCCAAAATTGTACATTGGGAAATTCTTTCAAATACCAAACCATGACCATGCAGATTTGCAAATTCTACATTCGTTCTTCATGAGTAGATAATATAAATCTGTGGGCAGGGAAGATAACGATTAAAATGTAACGAAGATATTTTTTTAAAATTTCTTCGACAAAATAAGAAACTAAACCAGAAAAGAAATGACTTGAAGAGGAGACAACATCGCGTAATGGTTACCTACCTCCCGAGCAAGAAGACGGTAAGCTTTCTTGATATCGGCGGAGGAGGCGTTCCGGGCAAGACCAAGCACAGCATAGTGATCTTGTTGGCCGGCCGACAACGAAGAGTAAGAAGATGATGCAGGGACCCACTTCTTGCGATTATGGTTGGCCCAACCGATAAGGGAAGTGTGGTAGATGATGGAAGAGAAGGAGGAGGAGGAGGAGAGAGCGGAAGAGGCGTCGATCGTCCAAGGTACCGTGGGAATGGGTCCCACCAGCAATCGCGTCACTTGCATTATATACATATACAGACACTACATGCACTTCTTCAACCTTCTCTTCTCGACCACTACTTTTAGTAAGCACCAGCAAGCAGTGAAAGGGAGAGTTGAGAGGACCATAGATGGAAAGAGAAGAAAAGCTAGAAATTGGGATGTGAATGGGCTGGGCTGGGCTTCAAATTGCGGAAGGAAGTAGGGACCTCTTCATGTGGTGTCCCATTTCAAGTCTTTGATGCTTATTCCTCTGGTAGAAATGTAAGTATGGCCTAAGGTCAATGCTTATATACAATCTTTTTCTTCCTTTTATTTTTTTAAATTTCTATATGACAAGGGCAAAACTAAAAGTGTTAGTCCCCAACGGCACTCAGTAAAGAAAATGAATTGGGTGTTTATAAAGATGAACAATTTTTCTAATCAATATACTTAATTAATAACAATCAATATAAATAAGGATAAGAAATTTGTTTAATATAAAATAATTAAACGATCAATCATTAATTTGAAAATGATATGGAAGATAGAATGCAAACTAATTTAAAGGGATTCGGTAAACAACTCTTGCCTACATCTACTCCCAATATTCTTCTTGTAATTATATTTTAATTATTCTTTCAAGGCAAAGAATAACCTTTATATAATCTTTTTTAGTAAAGAGACTTTTTTTACAATCTTCTTACAAGGTCAAGACAAACCTTGATACTATTTGGAACACTCTCAAGTACACTATTCAATACTCCAAAAAGATATTACAACTAAAAAATATCTCACTTATTCACTTGATAATTCCAATATAACTCACTTATACAAATATTACACAATTATGGGCAAATGATTGCAAAAATCTTTGAAATGTGTATATACGACACTCAAACTCGTTTTGATGCTAATCCGATGAGAAAAAACCTATCGTAGTGTTTTAGAACCCATATTAGCAATTAGAGCCGAAAAGTACTCATTATAATAGTTATATACGGTTACATTTACATACAATTTTGCAAGGAGCAAAATGGACTGTTTGCTCAACCGCAGCCACATATAGGGTTACATTTACATATAATTCTTGCAAGGAAAAACATCCGGTTGAACTCAAGTTCCAAACATATCCTCATGTGATTTTAACACATTCCCAAGATAGTTACATGTTAAGTTAAATTTAAGATCATTCGTATCAATTCTAAGTACATTTTTCTGATATTCTTTATTTATTCAACTGTACAATTTCTCTTTTACTTTCCTTTCAAAATGTAGATGCCGGTATGATGTTGATTTGGCTAACAATACAGGAACTGCCACGACATCCATTTTTGATGAATTTGCCGAAAATCTCTTAAACTTGAATGCAGGTGAAGCTATGCAATATTATAACCAGGTTATATTTTTACAATTATTACAAAAAAAAATACATTTGATTATTTTTTATGATATTTTTATTATATGAATAATGATCTACACTTTTCTCTTTAGTAAAAAGAGTATTGAACTTCCTCTTGATAAGGGTCATGTTGAACCGGAAACAAAATCCTTCCTCATTCATATCAAACTTGTTCACATGCAATCATCAGACGAAAGACAATGCTTCACTGTTATCTATTCTTGCCAGATTGATGATGCTGAATTAGAGGGAAGCTCAACTTCAAGCAAAAAAGGAGATAATGATAATGTTGAAATGAGACTTGTAACTATTTCAGGTATTTATCATTATTTATTTAAAGATTTTTTCGTATTTATATTTATCAAAATATTTCAACTCTCCTTTTTTTTCACCCCTCATATATCAAATGAGCCGTGTGCTAATAATGAATCAAAGTTGCTGATAACTTCCAATTTTCTTGGTGATGATTGCACCAAAAACCACAATCATGAATTTGAAAGACACTTCGCAATAGTTAAGTATACACCTTTCATTAAAGATTCATTATTACTACCATTTTACCGATTCATCTTTGTAGTCACTTTTATCTCTTATCATTTTCTATGCTCAAATTATATAATTGTCTATTATTTATTGTATTTATTATGTTTTTCCCTGTACTTCAATTATTTTATTTTTTCCTTCCACCCCAAACTAACCTCTACTCATATACTTTGGTTTTTTATATATATATTTTCAGAAGACATTTTTATTTCTTCTTCGAGAGTTAGACAATGTCTTGACAAAAGATTTGAAGAAATTGAACCAAATCTAACGCCAACTTCAAATATTCCTGTTGATGACCGCAACAAAAAGCCTAGATTATCGTAAACTTTTCACCATATCTAAAACAACTTAACCATGTAACTTTTACTAATGATTAATTAGGGACCGTTTGGTTCTATTTCTGTTTTTCTGCTGTAGTTTTCAGTTTCCGTTTTCAGTTTTTTTGTTTATGTTTTTATTTCAAATACAAACAAAAACCTGTTTAGTTGTTAATATTAATATAGTTGTATTTTTATCACTGATAATAATTACATT
>JANKOD010000006.1:12204984-12220171 GCA_026284645.1 Erythroxylum acuminatum | reverse complement strand
ATAGTAATAGTAATAATATTAATATTAGAAGAAGAAGAAGAAAATTAATAATAATAAGGAATTTAATAATAATAATAATATAATATAATTAATTAAAATAATAAAATTAATAAGAATAAGAATAATAGTAAGTAGAAAATTAATAATAATAAAAATTAATAAGAATAAAATTAATAAAATTAACAATAATAATAAAATTAACAATAATAAGAAGAAAATTAATAGTAATTAATAAAATTAATATTAATAAGAATAATAGTAAGTAGAAAATTATTAATAATAATAATAAATAATAAGAATAATAAATTAATAACAATAATAATAATAAGAAATTTAATAATAATAATAATTAATAAAATTAATAATAATAAGGAATTTAATAATAAAAATAAATAAATATACTTAATAAAAATAATAATAATTTTAACAGTTAGTAGAAAATTAATAATAATAAAATTAATAAGAATAAGAAGAAAATTAATAATAATAAGGAATTTCATAATAATTAATATAAATATAATTAAATTAAATTAATCAAAACAAGCAAAAGTTTGCTATAGAAACACATTCTATCTCACCGACTGGGAAATTTACGAAAAAAGAAGCACGAATTTAATCTGACGAGGGATTAAATTTATCATTTCAACTTTCAAGTGTTAGGATAATAAGTAAGGCCTTCTCTCAGATCTTAGCCCAAATATCGTTTAAGAGATACCCATTACTAGAAAAGCCAGCAGTCCCCAAATTGCCTAATCCGACAAAAATCTGGTTGAAACCTCCGCAATTTCCCTTTTGTCTACAAGCGAACAAAACTGAGCCAACACCAGACAAATCGCACGGGAAGAAAATTAATAAGAAGAGACATACAGAGGGAGAGATGGTAATAAGCAGCGGAGTGGTTGTGACGGTAGCTACCGTGTCGGCGAATCTATGCCAGTACATAGCCTGCAATCCTGAGCGTTTCACCGGTGACCAAGTCCTCCAGCTCCTCTTCTGCTTCCCTCTCCGCCAACTCGGCCGCCTCGCCCTCTCTCTCTGGACCTACCTCTGTTATAATCCCAACAATTCCTTTTCCCCCTTCTCCGATTCCGATTCTGATAGTTCTCATTCTGATTGATCTTTTGAAGAAATATGTGTATGATTGTAAATTTGATTTGGATTCTTCTTTCTGTTTCTTTTTATAATGCGTTTATCATATCTGGATCTCAATTCGTCGATGTTTTCTTTTTGCTGGGCTTCTGGAACTAGCGAGTGCGAATCTTGTATAATGGCCAAGAAAGTAAACCATCGTGATTCGTCCTTTGCGCTGCAGTTAAATTACTTATTGTTTTACATTTGATTAAATAAAAATCAATTAAATAATATTTTAGTAAATATAAAAATAAAGAGCAAAAATCCTACAATAATAATCATATTACACTTGCTGTCTGTACCTCCATATGACTATTCGGAGATTAAATTATTGACAAAAATAATATTATTATTACGCCGTGCCTGTTTGGACTTTGGATTGGTAGTTTTGGTTAGGTGAAGAAATTTCCAAAATGAAGAGTCTGCGGGTAGAGGTTGCTCCATATGCATTCTCTGCATTTTCCCCCTTAACTGACTGTAAACCCCCTTTCTCTTCCCCCTTTCCAGCCTTTCGCCACGCCTCTTCCTTCCCAACTCCTCTCCTCCCTCGCCGTTCTCTTTTCATGGCCTCCGCAACTCACTCACCGTCTCAGGTAAAAAGAGTCCGGACTCCACCGCCTGTTGATACTGTTGAAAAATTTTCAGTTTGGGATTCATAACTCAGTTGCGTGATCCCAATTTCACCTGTTCTTCCTTCAAACGAATGCTTTGCGTGTAGTTTGAGTTGTAGGTTTTGGTTAAGAATGATTGATTGGTGGCTGATTTTTCTTTGTTAATATAATTATTTTATCAAGTCTCTTCTCTTCTTTTCTTTTCTTTTTTGATCAGGCAGTGCCACATGGAGATGTTAACAGCAACGCCGATGTGTTGCAGCTGATCCAAGCTCACCAGGTTACTTCCATACATATATGTTAGTTTCTTCGTACGAGCAATTTAATCTGTCTAAGACTAGTAATCGCTTGCTGTAAGTTCTAGGGAGTAAGTATATGTCTTATTTAGTTGTGTTGTGCCTTTGACGTTACAGGAGAAGGCGGCTAGGCTTCCTCCTGCTGAGGAAATTAAGACATTGCTTAATCACAGCCCACGAGGCATACTTTCTACATTTTCCGAGGTTTGTTGCCCACATGTTGCTTATGTGGCTTTAGTAGTTAAGAATGGTCAATCGAGACAACTGGATACAATGTTTCTGGGAAAACCCTATGCGCGTATCTTGCCGTTGTTCGCTATGTTTGTTCATTGGTATATTATTATTGTGACAGCTTAGACTTATTGTTGTTGATTTGCTTAAAATCCTCTCTTTCGCAGAAGTATGGGGGTTATCCGTCTGGGTCAATGGTGGATTTTGCTTGTGATGCTGATGGATCTCCAATTTTAGCTGTCAGCAGCTTGGCAGTTCATACCAAGGTTTGAACAGCAAATATGGAATTTCTCTTCACGTGTTCTGTAATGCCCAAGATAACTCATGGGCATCATCTGAGATTAGGTCAAGTCGATTGATTGATAATTAAACATTTAACTATGTCCTGTCAATTCTATTTTCTAAACCATTGTCCTTTTTCACTGGTAAATGGTACGTAGAAGAGCTTTAAACATCCAGCGATTCTAATGGACTCTCTTCAATTTAGTTTAATGTCTTGTCTCCAATTTAGTCTTGTAGTTATTTGGAATTCACTGCTTTGCCAGGACCTTTTGGCTAATCCAAGATGCTCGTTGCTTGTTGCTAGAGATCCCGAGGATAGAACGGATTTAGTGATCACCCTGCATGGCGATGCTGTTTCTGTAATTTATTTCTCATTCATCAAGTGTATATTGTGTAGAGTTCTCATATTATTGAATCCAAACTGCATTGCCCTTTATTTTGGACTACAGATTTTCTTTTATTTTCTTTTAGGTTTCTGATAAAGATAGTACTGCTGCTCGAACTACATATCTTGCTAAGCATCCAAATGCATTCTGGGTAACTTACTTATTGTATGGAAAACTTTGTTATATTGCCTTTTGGTATCATTGCCTCCAGCCAATTATGGTTCTAAATTTGTATCCAATATGAAGGTTGACTTTGGTGACTTTCGGTTCATACGCATTGAACCAAAAATTGTGAGATATGTATCAGGAGTTGCAACCGCTTTACTTGGATCAGGAGGTCTGTTTAACTATTATCTTCTTTCTCTATCTGTTGAACAAAGTTTTGATACTTATCTCTTTGACTGAAATACTTGCATTACTTTTTATAATGTTTGTTGCACACTAGGTTTCTCTTTATATTACTTGTTATAAATTTGTTGAACTGTTGGACTTTCCTTTTTGCTCCTTTGTTTTGAGTACCTTGCTACTATCTTTTCTATTTGAAATACTTCCAGATTTCAGCAAAGAGGAATATCAAGCTGCAAAAGTTGATCCAATAGCGCAGTTTGCTAAGCCTGTTACGGTAGATCATAAAACCTCATGTGATGCATTCTCCATATCAGTATATTTTTTGATTATTTATCAGATATTGAGCCTTTTACTTATCGTTCTAATTAACTCTTTTCTTTCATCAGTCTCACATGAATAGAGATCATGCTGAAGATACGAAACTCATTGTGCAGAAATCAACATCAATTCTGGTAATATAGAATGTTGCTGACAGAATGATGTTCACTTCACCTAAAAAAATTTCATTTTTGATGAAACCAGACAATCAAGCTATGTGTGTCTAATGTGTGTTTATGTGTGAGAGAGAGACAGGGAGATAGAGGGTGAGAGATAAGCTGCACAAGGTTTGATTTCATGTTTTATGCAGGTGGATTCTGCTTACATGCTGGATGTGGATAGTCTTGGGTTCAATGTTAAGGTGCTGCTATTGTTTACTGTTATACGTAGAAACTTAATCTAGTTGGTTTAGGATACTGACTTAAACAACTCTTTAAGTTGCTTCATTGACAGATTAACTATCCATGAAAACGTTATTCTTGATTAGTGGTTTGTCATTTTAAGTTCATTTTGTCTCAAAATGTTGCTGTGTCTAGGTAAGTAAGCTTTTTGACCTATTTCTGCCTTTTGCTTCCAGGCCGTTCATCAAGGGAGTACTTACAAGCTTCGGATCCCTTTTCCCAGACGTGCAGAAGATAGAAAGTTAGTCATCCTAACTCATAAATTTCTGCTTTATATTTTTATAAGTATATATTTACTTAAAAAAGTTTGTCTCTGCTTAATGTGGTATGAAATTGTTGTGTTACTTTTAAATGCAATATGCTTGACATAGCATAAGGCACTCTGTTCATTTAGTTCTCATCTTAAGAAAAACTTTACTTAATCTTGCCATAAACAAATTTAGAGATGTGTGGTTATTTTCATTTGCTCTTGCTCTGTGTGATGTAATTGAGCCAAATACTGATCATTAGCCTAATGCATGCTGCAAGATCCATACCAATCGCAAGCCAGCCTGTGTACAATGAGCTTTCTCCTGACAAATACTTGCTTTGGTCCTTTCTCCACTTGAAAAATCAAAAGCATTTCTGACATCTTGCCATATTTGAGATCCTTGTTTCATTAGAGTCTTCATTGGAAGACCTCTGCCTTCTGTCATGGGCCATTCTTTTTCATACTGAGAGGTCCTTGACATTTGTTGCCTTCTTATTGTACCTTAAATGAAGTGTTAGTGTTATCACCTCTTCTATTATTGTATTTTCACTCTGAAGTTTTGTTTATAGTAAGTTGAAATATTCTACTATTTCTTAGGGATGTCAAGACGCTTATTGTGGAGATGCTTCAAGCTGCCAAGTCTCATTTTTGATAGGTCTTCCACTTACTAAACAGAAGTCAGGTTTGTGGATTATGTTCTGAGGTGAAACTGTTAATATTCGTTTTATCCAAAAGGCAAAAGTAAAGTATTCATCTATAAACAGAATTACAGATGTAGAGATGTATTGTCAGCTTCCATAGAGCTGCTGCCTTCTGAACTTCAGAATTGCTTGGTTCTTTCCGAAACATATATCCCTTTAAAGTCTCGCTCTAATCAATTGTTTTATGACGCTGAATGTTCTGAAACTTTTAATGCTTGGCTTACTCATTCTATGCATATGAACTCATTCGGGTGCTGAATCAAAATTCCGTATGTAGTCATTTTGTTGGTTTTACTCACTCCTGGCCATGGATTGGCTGACGATGTTGAATTTAGCATTCCTTATAGGTATAGGAGCCAGATAAAAAGCTGGGGGGTGACGCTTCTTTCTTTGTTTCTCCTGGTATGAAAAAGTGCATTATGTAAACCATTAAACAACTTTTTAAATCCTGATCAGGTTAAACCCAAACCAGGTCATTGTGTACAGAAGGTTCCCGGTCCACAGGAGGTTCTGTTACATTCTTATGGGAGTCAAAGGGTATATACACTTTTTTCAGACAGGACATATGACGAAGGGCTTACTATGACTTTTAAGCTCAATTGCTAAGTTACCTGAACTATAGCTAGTGAAATAAGAGAAACCAAACATTTCGGGGGCATCTAGACTTCCAGGAGGCTGTAAAGGAGGAAGGTTCTGCTTTTTCATTTTATGTTGCTTGGCGATTTCTTAAAGTGTGAGTGATGAGAGGAGGGAGACAGTTAAGACTTGGGGTTTATTATAGACTTTAAATCAGCGATTTCTTTGTCTTTTCTAATAAGAAGCTTATTTTTATTTTCCAGTATCCTTTTTTCTTGACCAGCGAAGTCTTTAACAACCAATGGCACAGTGTCCACCCAATAATCATTCTCATCAAAGATAGAATCCCGTTTATTACCTATTTTGATTCCAAGATTGACAAGTGTTTCAAACATAATAAACCCCGTCTTTTAATTTTTTTAATAGGATTGGACTCGGGTTAGTAGAACTACTCCGTCAATTCTCGTGCATCATCAATTTTCATCAGATTCCTCACATGTGGTGTTCATTTACATGATTTTGGCCACTATAGGAAAGAATCTTTTTTGCTGGCTACCAGTCAGAAAATGAAAAGGTTAATCTTCTTGGTTTCGGATAAAATATCTTAGAAACACCACCATAACCATACAACACACAAAAAAGAAAAAGAAGAATAGCGCAGAGCCTGAGCTCAAGCCCCTGTTCGTTTAAAAGACAAATGAATTCACCTTGTAAGACGGTGGATTGAAGACTATGGGAAGCATCTTTCCCGGTGGCCGAAGGGACCAAGCCATCTATCAATCCGAGACGTGGTTTTCCTATGAAGCACGCAAGATCTAATTCGAGCATCTTTCACTCTTACACATCTAAGCCTCTTTCTGCAAGAATAATTCTGAATCTAACGTCTTACTTTATCGCTGGCGCTTTTTGCCTTTGTAGGAATTTCAGACCAAATTAGATCTCGTACTCGTAGCGTAATAAATATATATATTTTTAATTTCCTGAGGTCAAAATCACTTATATAATATGGTAAAACAATAAATCATAGTTTATATCTTGTTCGACTATTTTTATTGTTTTTCTTGAATTGTTTATGATATCTACTCATATTAAATATCATAATTACGTAAATATCGAGCTTCTAACATTATCTATAAAACAAACTGAGACAACTCTATTGTCGTAGACAGGGTAAAACAAAAAGTACTAATTTTGTTGGAGTCTTAAATATATTTATAACTAATTATGGACATTTTAATAATTTAATTGAAACTATAATTATAATTAAAAACCAATTATACCAAGATCTAATATCTTATATTAATTTTTATTTATTAATTATATCTCATATTTAATAATAAATTTTTTTTAAATTTTACAATCAAGTCTAACTTGATTAAAAAATCTTTCCTTTCGTCATCGCATGAGCATTCTTTGTGTATAACTCATTAGGTTCGTAAATATGTAAGAAATGAATATAAATTATAATCCTAAATCATATTTAATATTAAATAAATTAAACTCTTTTAATTTATCTTTAATTCTCTAATTAAATAATTTATATCCATATATTAAGATTAGTATCAAGTAATATATCATAATCACCTAAATATTTAAGAATTTTAAATTAGTTTTGACTAACTTTTTTTCGTGTACGATTTTTTATATATAATATAATCCTTTCATTATACCATATTGTGATTAGACATAGAGCATTAACATAATATCTACGTTATTTAAATTCAATCATATTAGTTATCAACTATTAGTAATTAATTTAATTAATAATATTTAAAAATTATTTTTTAAAATTTCATTCCACCTTAATCAATTATTTTTCGAGTCAATAGTATATTAATGTCAACAAAATAGGTTAAAATATAGTATGTAGAGAAAAGAGGCAAAACTTACAGGTTCTCGTAGACCTCAGATTAGATTTAATAAACAGCAAAATTAACTTGACAAGGGTAGTTTTTTACCCCTCTACAGCAAGACTTCTGTCTATTTTAATTTATCTTTAACAAATGCAGAACAATCAGGCAGACTAGTAAAGGTAGAATTCTAAGAAAAGAAGGGTCAAAGCCAAGTGTAGTTTCAAACTGATACGGGACAGTGATATTAAACCAGCACACTCCTTTATTCTCTGGTTAGGCATGAATGGTGGGCTGTTAAACAAAAGACAGATTGAAGTTTCAAGTAAATACACTTAACTGTGAATTGTGTAACAGAAAGGTGGAGAATCAGGACCATCTAATAGTAAGGTGCTGTTATACCAAGGAGATATGGAGAAGTATCCAAACTAAGTTGTGCATAAGCTGTCTGGAAATACATGGTTAATTGGATGGGAAGTATAAAAATGATGAACCAGGCTGATTATAAGGCCCTTAAGATAAGCTGGGCCATAATGGTATACAATGTGTGGAAAGAGAGAAATAGTAGAATCTCCAAACATGGTAGATGCTTGGAGACATGTTACTAGGAAGTCATACACCAAAGCAAGATGGCAATGATAGCTATAAGAGTTGCTACCAAACTATTATCACGCTTGAGAGAGATGGGAATTTAGTTGATTCACCCTTCTCCTCCTGTTAACTAAGAACATACATTTCTTTAATAAGAACGTGTGTTGTATTTCCTTAGATTTTGTGTATGACTGATATTAGGAATTTAGAACTCCCAAACTCACACTCAAGAATATTTGATAAACAAAAAATCAGAAAATAACAACATAAGAGAATTTACGTGGAAACTCCCAAACCGGAGAAAAATTACTGGCAACAAGAAGAAAATACACTATGTAAAAAATTTTTACAATCACACAATTTTTTCTCTTACCCAATCCCCTAATACACCAACACACCCATAAAGAAATACCCAAGACAAACTCTCCAACTCTCACCTCAAAGGAGGAATTTAACTAGAGTCAAATTTGTACTACAAATCTTTGATTTTGGTTGGTGCATTAAACAAGGAGGTAGTAACCTCCTTATATATGTAACAACCTTGCCTCAATTGTTGTTCCCAACTAATATGGGACAACAAAGGAGCCAAACTCAACACTTCACGACTATCAAAGGTAAGCTGATCGTGCATCTCATAATTTACCAAAATTGTCAAGTGAACCATGGACAACATTACTTATTGGTTATCTTTTAAAAAATCACTTATTTGTTAAATAAATGTCCAAATTTGGTCCAATATAATTTAACCGCAAAGCCTTGAAAATCAAAATTTCTAAAATACAAATTTTGCTTAATAAACTTCTTTAAAATAAATTTTTTTAAAGTGAATAAATATTTAACAATGTAAAGGATTTACAAAAAATGTTAAATCAATTAGCAAATTAGTTAAACAAAATTCATAAAGAACTAATCAAACTTTACATACAAATTGTTCATTATTCTACATGTATAGCTTGAGGTTCGTTTGACATATAATTAATTTTAAACACTTGAGACCAAATATATCTGCCTAAAATGATATTGTTATAGTGAGTTTGAATAAGTTCAAACTCCGTACTCGAATCTGATCAATGTTTGAACAGGTGATCTTAGATCAGCTGTACACATAGACAGAGTTAGTTGGAGCCCAGTGGTGCATTGGGCCTCCTAAGATTTATAAAAATTAAATATTTTTTATTTTTAATTAATATATATATTCACACAAAGACAGAGTTATTTGAAACTCAGTGATGTATTGGGCCTCTCAAAATTTAAAAACTTAAATATTTGGACCCTCCTATCTTAAATTCCTAACTCCGTCATTGCCTGTACATGATAGGACCAGGTCAAGTTGACGATAATCGAATCTACTGTCATCTTTACATAAAACTCTAAAGATGGCGTTATTGCTAACGTGAAGGAAAACTTTTCACTTGCTTAACTATGATATTGGAATTTGTATATTCTAGGATCATTTAGTTGTTAATTCAAAAATAAAATCATCTGTATATAGAGACTTAATTAGTATTTAATATCCTCTACCTGAAAAATAAAAAATCAACAACTGAGACGAATCAAATTAGATAACATAAAAAGCTCTATTAAATTGAAATTAAGAAAGAGCAGAGGTAGGATAGCATGCATATTCATATTTGTATATATACTCTAAACTTCGCCTCGTTACATTGCATATTCAACCCAGAGTGAGCTCCATAGAGACGCCATTCATACTTGAACAGTTAGATCTTCCCTCCTCATTTGAGTTGAGTGACAAATATCTCCTGTCACCGTTTAATCTATCCTCAATTTGAGCCAAGTCTTCTAATGTCAAACTACTTTTATGACCATTGGCACCATCCTGAAGCATAAGATAAAATGGTATGTTTAGACCCATCAAATATTCGTTTTTTCCCTACTCTAGGATGCTCGTGATAATTCATGAATCACCTCGTATGTAATCATGCTGTTGACTATATTCTTGAAGGTGATATAGGAATGAGGCTCATGTTCCCATCCTTTACATGTCATATATCCATCAGAGGATGGCTTCTTCTCTCCATTTGTAATCCGTGTCTCTTGCTTCATCACTTCTCTGCAAAGAGACACCTTATACTTTAGTTACTACAGTACTGAAGATACCCCATAAAAACGTATATGTTCTTATTCTGACCAAATATAGATAAATCCCCACCCAAAAACACGAGAATAAACAGAAAGATGACAAAGAGTACTACAAGAGCATGAAATGATTATAGAAGGAAGGAAAAACAACATCCACTCGTGATTGTGAAACTTGACTACTTCACGATTGATGCTTTTAGTTCATAAATATTCAATACTAGCGCTCTAATCTCTCGTAACGATTGTTGGACAATTTCTATTATCTTCATAATAATGTTTTATTCTTCAACTTACCATATTTCTCTCCATATATATTATATGCAGTGACAAATCATATACTTGACAAAGAAAACTATTGAACCTCTGTGTTGGGATGCTGCTAGTAGTCTCGAGAGAAAGCTCGCAATTGAGAGCACAAACTTCACGTTCAGGACAAGCGAGTACATTGTTGTTCAATTGTTTGTCTTCTAATTGATGATTTTGTTGGTGGCACATTGTATCCATCTGTGACAACTTGCTTTTTTGCAGAAATTGGACAACCATCTTTTCCTCCTCCTTCTTTATTGCCATAGCCGTTTCTGCAAGATGCATAATAATTAAGCATATGCAGGAAAAGAAAACCATATATGTTCATTTTTATCTAATAATACATCTCTATAGTTGATGTAGACAGAAGTTGAGGGTGGGTGTAATTTAGTTCCAAGTCAAAGTTCAATGCCTAGATCAAATTTACTTCCTTAAGTAGTATTTAAAAAAAAAGAAGTTTATGAACATATGGTACCTAGCTAGTCAATTAATTAGAGCAGACAAATATTTATTTTTTTAATTGTTCTATTAGGAGTATTATTGAAACTAAGTAATACTCCAATAAAGTTATAGTATAAATCCTCTTCTATCAATTTTTATGCATAATTAAATAAATCAATACCAACATAACCATAACATATAATCTCCAATAAGCTGTTAATATTTATTAAAAAAATATATAATATAATATGTAGATATATCTTTTATTACTCTGGAACTTAGTCATATATTTGCTAAGTCGTTAATGTTTATAACTATAAATAAATATTGACCATAAGCGTTGAATGGGACATTCTCTATGGATTGAAAAGGTACCTAACTTGAATACGGTGTTCAATAAGTATTTATTTATTGCGTAAATTATCTTTTTAATGTAGAAGCATAATTAATTAAATTTAGTAATATGATAAAAGAGAAAATTAAAAATTAGTTTATCAAAATATTTTAGTATGCCTTATCATTGTCCATTGGATGAGAATGGGGATTAATTATTGTCTTGTATATGTAACGTCTTCTCTTTTAAAAAACAAATTTAGAAGATATTTGATTGTAATTTTGAAAGAAGGTAGGAAAATAATTGCCCAGAAAGCTCTTAGCTTGTTTGTCTACCATATGATTTTTGTTTACCCCGTAACACTTGGTATAAGTAATTTGCTATATCCTCGTTGTGCAAATTGCAGTTTTGGTTGCCTTGATCGATCTCAACCAAGTACCAATTTTTCTTTCATTTGAGAAAATTTCTCGGTTAACTCAATCGCAAAGCAAAACGTTTTTCTTCTCCTTTCCCTACTGCAATAAATTTGCCAGGATATGTATGCATACCTTGTATCATCTGCTCATGCTTCATCCCCCTGTACATCTGTTCACAGCAAGCTTAAAGGTTATAAAACATTGCTCTTCAGGCACCCAAAATATATATATATACTTAAGGCCACAATTAATTCAGTGTTTTCTGTTTCAAGCAAATTACTATCAGAACCTGCAGATGGCTCTTTACGTGAGAGATGGTCAAGCCCTTCACATCCATTATCTGCAAAATAACCTTAGGAGTAGCTCCTACACGCAATTCAAAACACACGGAGTACTGATACAAGTTCAGAAAAAGAAGATGGAACTTTTCAACACCTTTTATCACTCTATTTCTGCAATCTGATGACCAATTTCTTATACGGAAAGCAAAGAGAAAAGAAAAGCAGTATCTCTATATCTATACCTACAGATTCTATCATAAAGAATTAACACATACGGAAAAAGTTGGCCAGCTTACTCTCTTCTCCACCGAGCCTTTCCACTGCATGAACAAAACACTGGTGAAGATCAGGAGTCCATCGAAGCCGAGGCATTTTTGATCGAACATAAGGCCTGACCAAGGGAGACTTGAAGCTTCTCTCTGGCAAATTATTCACAAAACCCCCTCTAACAACTCTCGTATTCATATGTGACTGCAAACTATCCCCATCACCATTGTCGAGGGAAGAGGATAGAGACCCTTTGGAACTAAGAGAACTATTCTCCCCATGAACTTTCCCCATCTTCTCCTGAGAGAAAGAGAGTGTAATTGAAAATTTAAAGGTAAACAATAATGTTATAGTAAAGACAGAAGAGGAGGAGAGTAAATAGCAGAGAGCGAGTCAGAGACTCAGTTGTCTGGATGTGCAGTACTGTGCAGCTTTTCTTCCCTGTCCTTTTAAGGCCAGTAGTCCACTGGAGTTGCGATTGTAAAAAGAAAAACTTGTACACAGAATTTCAGACTTTGGGTTTTGGTTCAAACATATGATCATGATTGGATGAAAATGAAAGGGTTGGATATATGATGGTATCATTTTAGGCAAAACATTCTTTGACCGTTTCGGGACATTCTTACTCAGTCTAAGATTGCGTGAAATTATCTTTGCTCCTCAACATGTACATCGATCTATACGCATGTATTTCATTTCCTACTAAAATTCTATATTAATTATTATAATTAAGTTTTCAGTTTAATATTCAATAAATTTTTATTACTAAAAATACAAATAAAAGATGAATAGATCAAATTTTCAAATAATAAATACATTATTTTCATTTAAATTGATTTTTTTTTTTGTTATTCAAGTAGAGTAAATCTTAATTGCTTGCTTCATAGCAAATGACAATATTCTTCCTTTGAGGTCATCTTTTGTCGAAAGGGACAAAAGAAAGGCTCTCAAAATAGCAAACTGAGCGCTCTAGCAATTCTCAGACCAAATTCCCACGCCAGTTGCCTATAACGAACGTCATAACAATAAGATAATAATAATAATAAAAACATCCAAAGCCATTTGCTAGGAAACAAAGCAAATCCAGATCTCCTGTCCAATATTATGGTGTCTTATTGTGTCCAATAAATCTCAGTCATTTATTTATGTGGGGTCCACATGAGACCCGCGTGGGTCCCGCAAAATTAATGACTAAGATTCTATGAGACAGAATAAGACAGAGTAAAACTGGACAAAAGATCTGGGGTGAAACCCAGACCTTGCCAGTTCGGCTTGAATCGAAAAGAGACACCGATTGGACACACATGACCTAAGGGAAAGATACCCAATAAGCAAAACCACCACCTTTCTCTGTACAAGTTTGAAACGTCCCTCATTTTTGAACCCATTAAATGACTTCCCTCTAATTTTCTGCCAGAAATTTTCACTCGAATCACCCAACCCCAGAGATTTTTAAAACCTGTTCACATTGGAAGACAGATTTAGCATTGCCATATAACGTGCTTTGCTTCTCGAGCCAGGTTTCATCCAATGAAACGATGCGTGGGGCTGTTTAATTCTATCCTGGTGGAATATTAAAGTTCCAGGTAGAGGGTAGAGGCGGGTATGGAAATTTATGGTGTTCCAGATTCGGACAAATTGGCTGAATCAGACTTTGAATGTCGGGACATACCCATTGCTGAAAAGAGGTTGAAGAATTCAGTAGACGGTTTCATAATGGGGAATATTCTTTGGATGGACTTGCCAGAACGATGGACAAGTGTTTTCTGATACCGTAAGCACATGATCGAAACAGGTGGAAGCCAAACTCGCCTAGATTTTCGAGACCCTTCAAACGTTCAATTCCATACCTATCGAGACGATTTAGAATAATCCTGAGGTTTCTTCTAATGTAGCCTTTTGTGTGCAAGCATTAAATAGATCGCTGAATGCTTCAAACTCTCCTCCGGATCTTGTTTACTGCTTTTGTTCTCATCATTTACTATCTCATTTCTTCTTTACAAGAACATAAATTTCACCAAGAATATATATATATACATATATATATTTTTGGGTTGCCCACAAGATGTCTTAGATGAGTCCTAATTATAGGAAGGCATTCACACCCCGACTAATCTCCGCTCGAACCGGGTAGGTCCCTTGCGGGAGGCAAAGCTCTAGTCTCAAATTTTAAACGGCTGTATACATGAGGGAGGTTTGAACCCACGAGCTCACTTAAGCCAAAAGAACCCCTTACCAACTCAATATATATAGCCCCAATACATATTCTTTTTAAATGTTCGAATAGTACAAAAGACCCATAAAACCGACAGAACAATGCTATTATTATACATAGCTTTATCTCTGGGATAAAGGCACCGGCGTATCAATAAAAATGTTGTTGTTGTAACGTAAGGTGAGCCATACCGAATTTGGTGTATTGATTGTTTCCTCAACGAATAAAATTTGGTAAATCTTTCTTTCTTTCAACTTCATAAATAAATCATATTGCAGTTAAAGTAATAGATATATTAGACTATTATTTAATTTAATATTATTTTTATCAAATTAAATATTATTACAACCCATAAAAAAGACGCAATTGTCTTTTATAATTTAATTCTTTATTATTTTAAATTATAAACAATATCTTATAAATTAAAAAAACTTTAGAAAAAACTCTTTTTTTAAACATTTAGGAATTGTTTATTAATGACCTTAAGGTGATTAAATGTTACACTTAAGAGGATATCGTTTCTATTTCTATTTTTTATTTTTTATTTTTGTTTTAAATTTTAGTAAAAAATATGCTTGTTTGAGTTTTTTGGTTTTTGGTTTTTGTTTTAGTTTCTTCAATTTTCAAAAATTATGAAATCATAAAAAATTGGTCTTGGTTTTCTACTTTTTATAATTTAATTTACTGTCAACTAAATATATATTACTTAATTATTTAATATATTAATTATTAATAAGAACTATGAATAATTTAATTTAATTAACTAAAATTAATTATTAATATGAATTATGGATTATTTTATTTTCTTTTATTTTATTTTATAATTTAAGTAGTTTTTAATTAAATTAAATACAT
>JANKOD010000006.1:12111312-12150421 GCA_026284645.1 Erythroxylum acuminatum | reverse complement strand
GTCTCTCTCTCTCTCTCTCTCTCTCTCTCTCTCTCTCTCTCTCTCTATATATATATATATATATATGTATGTATATACATGTTTACACGTATCACTGAGTCGCTTGATTGATTAGTTTGTTTCTCTCTTTCTCCAAATCTTTCGAGTAAGTTTTACTTATCGTTACATTGGTTATGGTCTAAAAGAGGGATCATCGTGTTCTTGCTTTGTTGCATTAAAGTCAGATGGAATTGACGAGATTTACATAGGCCAAACCAATGTACATGGAAGATGTTTTTATTAGCTCTCTGGAAATGTCATATTTTGGAATTAAGTTTTCTTCTGCTTTTTCTTTGCGTTTCTATTGTAATGAAGTAGTATAAGATGATTGTGGTGTTGATGGGAATTTAAGCATGGCTATGAAGGTAGTTTGAAGAGGAATCTAGAAATTGCACGCTACTGCAGTTTTGTGTACACTATAGCGGGTATAAGAAGAATTCCCTGAGATGGAGGCTTCTTCTCAACCCTTTCACTTGTGAATTTTATGCTGGAATTGGATATAAGAGAGAGGCAAATCATTTTCTTTGTCAAAGTAATCTTTAAGTACATAACTAGAAAATAAAGTGTATTTGCTTTTGAAAACACGCACACTTGTAGGTCTACTTTCATTTATGTGTAAATAGTCATAAATTGGTTCTTTGACTCCAGAAGTCAACTTGGATGCTTATAAAAGATGTGGATTGTTAGTGCTCATTGATCCTTGAAACTTTTAATCATGTGTACTGTTTTAGTCTTCTTAGAAGGTCCTATCCATAAGCACAAGATATGGCATTAGGATCTAAATGGTGATGCAAATGAGAATTATATTAAATGGTATGAGTTTCTACTTTCTTTATCTGGATAATGTTATCATTCCCTTACTTTATTTTATTGTGCCTTGACTAGCATAAGTTTGTCATTTGGTACACTCGCCGAACACCAGGAGTTCGAACACAAACATCATATGAGGACAATATAAAAAAGATTGTGGAGTTCAGTACTGTGAGTCCTATTTATTTGATCATTGCCTGGATATATACATTTCTCCTTTTTGTCTACCGATTTGTTCTTTAAGCATTTTGTAGGTTGAAGGCTTTTGGGTTTGCTATTGCCATTTGGCTCGACCTTCTTCATTACCGATTCCAACTGATTTACATCTTTTTAAGGAGGGGATTCGCCCTCTATGGGAGGTAATTTTAGGAAGTTGATCTCTTCTTGAGTTTGTTCATTACTTGGATCATGTCGAATGTTCAACACTATACTAAACATTAACACAAACATTGTTGATGGTTGGTAACTTCCAGGATTCAGCTAACTGCAATGGTGGTAAGTGGATAATACGATTCAAAAAGGTTGTCTCTGGTCGCTTTTGGGAGGATTTGGTGAGATGAGAACTTGAGCTTGACTTTTATTGATTATTGTGCAGTTATGCTATTGATGCAAACTTGATGCAAAAGGGCTTAACCTACGTAGAAGAAATAAAAGAGAAAAAAAATTAGTTAATTACAAGCCTTAATTTGGTAAAATGAGGATTGAGAATTGAGCTGACGCCAAAAATAAGGGCTGAAATTTAGATTATGTTAGGATTCCTTTTTAGATAAGAAGGAGTAGTAAATAACTAGGTTATTTTATTTTAGATATGTTATCTTAGTTGGTTAGGACTTATAGAATTTTTATTATAATAAAATTTAAATTAGGAACCCTTTCTTACCATAATAAGAGTTCTAAGAATTATATATGTGTGTATTCAACTCTTCATCAAGAATAAGCAATCCGAAATTTTTCTACAAACTTGATTTTTAACTAGAAGGTGTGATCCTTTATTCTAAGAGTAATTCTTAGACCTATGCGTGATTCCTAGTTTCTACCTTTCATTCTTTGTGTTGACCACAAAATTCCTGTAACCAAAATCCTAACTTCCAGCATATTAAACGATAAAATTTAGGCCTAATATCAGCCATTTTTCTAATTTTGTGATTTTTAGTTATTATTTAATAATTGTTCTATTTTTCCTTTATTAATTTCGTATTAGAGCTTTATTTCACGATAGCGACATGTAGCCGAAGGGCATATAGAGGAATATTCAATGACTAGGAGCGATATGAAATACTTCTAAGAGTTATAGAGATATTAGACCTTGATGACTCTCGATCACAAGGTAGTCCAAGAACTAGCCTAGAAAACGATATTTGACAACAAACTACACTTGATGATGATGGTTTAGAAAGTGAAATCCAAGATAAAGAGGTTGATGCTAATCAACAATGAAGGGGTTTCGGAAATCAACTCCTACCGAGAGATCCAAGACAAAGAAACCAACCAGCATCACCTGCAAAGCGCATGCAAGCCTTTAGAGGCTACGACAGAGTTGAAATACACAAGGAATTCGATCATATTACTTAGAAAGTTTGTGTTAAAATCACTAATTTTTCAAAAAAGATGGATTCACAATTGTACTTAGACTATGCAACAGCAATGGAAGTTTTCTTTGACTGGTATCACATGTTAGAATATCAAAAAGTTTGATTCACAAAGATGAAACTAGTTGGACACGCTAAATCTGGTGGAGATTGGTAGGGGATAGACTTCGAAAAACAAGCCAACCACTAATTATTGAGAAGAGATGAAGCTGAAGTTATCGGAAAAATGCTCACCATTTCATTATCAGGAAGATCTTTGAGATCAACTTGCAATCCTTAGGTAAGGGATTATGTTCGTAATTGATCACACAAAAATATTTGATGAACTTTCTATCCGGTGTGAAGGGATGAAGTCTGAACAACTTATATCTCACTATAAAAATGGCTTAAGGACAAAAATTTGCAAGGAGCTTCTTGGTTCAAAACTTGATGATATCATTGGTGTTGTTGATGAAGATTATGTTGTAATGACTTGTGAAGAAGTACACTTGAATGAAGATGCACAACTATATTACAACATAGGAATGAAGGAGAAGCTGTGAGTGCACCTGCAAAGTCAAAATTTAGCAATGATAGCAAGTTAGTGCATCTGACTACAAGAAGTAACAATACATATGTTTTTTATGCCTATGTTGTAAGCCAAGTGGTTTAGTTATGAAAACATTTGCAAATATATTGTTCAAGACTTGTGATGTTGTCCACACTATTAAACTATTCTTCAAAGAGGTTGTACATCTATATGGATTACTTTTAACCATCGTCTTTGATCGTGATGTGAAGTTTATGAGTTATTTTTGAAGAACTCTATGGAAAACATTAAGCACTAAACTTCAATTTTCAAGTTCTTTTGATCCCTAACTCGATAGACAAACAGAGGTGGTAAATAGAAGCTTGGGGGACTTGTTAAGATGTTTAGTTGGAGAAAATGTGAAAAATTGGGACCTAATTCTTCCTATGACAAAATTTGCATACAATAGTTCTATAAATAGGCCTACTAATAAGAGCTCTTTTGAGATAGTTTCAAGAGTTCAATAAAGGAAATCTATTGATTTGGTTCTTTTATCTCATACAATACAAGTTAGTGCTAAAGCTGATGGTTTTGTACAAGACATGAAGGTTATCTTTGATTATATACGACGAGAGTTAACAACCGACAACTTATCTTGTAAAGAACACTCTGATCAACATCGTTGATTGCTGAAATTCAATGAAGGGGATATGGTGATAATTAGGATTCGTTCAGAGCGTTTTCAAAAAGGGAAATATATGAAACTTCATTCACAAAATGTTGGACTGTAAGATTATCAAGAAGATAAGTGCTAATGTTTATGTTTTAGAATTACCAAGTGACATGGGAGTAAGTCCTATCTTCAATGTTGTGGACTTAACTATTTATCATGGACAGGATGAGGAATTTCTTACTGCACCTGTAAGAATTCTAGCCACTCCTTGTGTTAAATGGAAATAGAGGATGTTCTTGATGAACAACTTGTAGTCACAAGAAATGGAGGATATCGACAATTTCTTGTCAAGTGGAAAGGAAGACCAATTTCTAATAGTACTTGGATTCTAGAAATAGAATTTCAAAAGTTGAATCCAAACTTATATGATCAGTATTTGTCACATTCTAGGTCAAGGACGACTTCAGACAAGTTGGGGGGAATTGATGTAAAAGGGTTTAAAGTATGTAGAAGAAATAAAAGAGGAAAAATTAGTCAGTCACATGCTTTAATTTAGTAGAATGAGGATTGAGAATTGAGCTGATATAAAAAATAACGGCTGAAATTTAGATTATGTTAGGATTCCTTATTAGATAAGAAATAGTAAAGTTAAATATGTTATTCTATTTTAGATATGTTATCCTAGTTTAGAAGTTATAGAATTTCTATTCTAATTTTAAATTAAGAACTCTTTCCTACTATAATAAGAGTTCTAAGAATATATATATATATATATATATATATGTATTCAGCTCTTCATCAATAATAAGCAATCTGAAAATTTTCTACAAGCTTGAGTTTTAACTAGAAGGTGTGATGCTTTCTTCTAAGAGTAATTATTAGACTCTAGATATCTAGTTTCAACCTGAGCTTGGCTTTTACTGATTATTGTGCAGTTGTGTTCTCTATTCTTCCAGTTGACAATTCATTTGAACAGTGTTTACATTCTATGTTCTATTTTCTAACTAGACTTTCTGTTTCATTATCGATGATAAATGCATCCGTATGCTTACATGGCATGATATGGAGTCAGGTTGTTCATTAAAAAGCTACTAGATTGTTCAACTGATGGGAGCTTCGAACCTGCACAATTTTATTAGATAAGATAAGAATTTAGTTAGGGGAAGGTTATAGGATCTGGAGTTTCAGATATGGCTCTCTGTAATAAGCTATGAAGGGGAAATGTTAGGTCTTAGGCTTCTGGTTGAAATGGATTTTTCCTTTGTCCTCTAATTGGAGAGTGGGAAGTTCTTACAAATGAGTTGGGAATGTGTAGCAGTGACCTGCATGGAAGAAAATGTAGGTGGTGGTTTTCCTCATTAACTTCCCCACATTCTCCCCTCATTTCCAACCTCATAAACAAATAAAGATAAAACGAGTACACTATAGCATCAACTTTTGGTTTTTGTATAGAAGTTGAACTTCGATATCCTTTCCACTTACGATGTTTTGTAGTAAAACATGTGGTTATATAATCATTGTTTACATACAGGTTCTTGCGTTAGTTGGTGATCAACTTGATTATGGTGAAAATATATGTGGTGCAGTACTAAGCATTCGGTACAACGAAGATATACTGTCCGTCTGGAACCGCAATGCATCTGATCATCAGGTAAAAAAATAGTATATTCAGTTCACTTGGTTAATGTAACCATCTATTACTAGTCTAATTCTCATTTACAATTGTTCTCCAATGCTCTTCTTTTTTTATGGTCTCATTGTCCATCGACTTCTTTGTGAGTAGGATGCAATTGACTGACTTTTATTGCATTAGGCTGTGATGGCTCTAAGAGATTCAATCAAAAGGCACTTGAAGCTTCCCCACAGCTATGTGATGGAATACAAGCCTCACGATGCTTCCCTCCGTGATAACTCTTCATATAGAAATACATGGTTGAGAGGTTAGGAATATCTTGCTTCTTGCTAAGGGATCAGGAATTAGAATGCAGATGCTTCTGCATGGGTGCGTGCTTACTTCATATTGGCAGTTGAATCCATGCTTGAACATGGCGTGTATTATTACTTGAGAACCTTTAGTAGTTATTGTCAAGATCTTGATAGCCCGATGACGTATCTATGAGACGATGTCAGAAGAAAACAGAACTTGATTTTCATATGGATTTTGGATTGCGAGTTTTATTGATGCGAGTGTGGCTCTTGCGAAATCGACTTGAAATTTTGTCTAGATATATGTGAAGTAATCTGTTTATGGATCATTCTTACGGGAATTGTAAAGTAGTTAAGAGGAACTTGGGGTTTCAAACACAACAGAGATGCACTGCTGCCGGGGTACTCACTGATGTTAAATGCCCAAAGTAGAAAGCTAAAATTCCCTAAGACATTATGGTAGCGTAGGATATATATTAACATGAGAAATTGTAACCATCATCAAATCTTTATAGATCGCTTATGCAATATTTTATTCATTACGACACTGAAAGTATGAGAAGTTTTTGGGCTAAAGGGGCAAATTTGTTCCTAGGCATTAACCTGTCTAATAGAATAAGTTTTTAGGCATTGCCATCAAAATTCGTTCAAGCCTGGCATGAACACAATCTTCATCAGTAACTTCTGACCATCCCTTGACTTCTTCTCATCATTCTGGCGACTAAAAACGAAGGCGAATAATGAGATTTTTTGGAAAACTGAGAATTATTTTAGTGCTAAGAGTTGTATGAGGATAAAATAGGGTCGTGATTAGTGTTGATTATATTATATTAGTGTAATTATTTTATTTAGAGTTAATATTTAATCTTTATTTAATTTTACAATACTAATTTAAACTTAAAAAATAATACTAAAATGTTCAAATTTTTAATCTGTTGTAAATATAATCCGACATTAAATTTTTCATTATTGTCGTTAGTGAGATAATATTTTGAATTAATCATTTCATTGTGTGTTCAAAAGTTTTTTTTATGTAATTATTTTTATAATTTAATAAATTTAGAAGAAGAAAATCATGAATTATTTTCATTCTTATCGCCGCCTCCGCCTAATCTTTACCATTGTGCTTGGAAGACAAGAGGTATGATTGATCCCAATAAACATCTTCTAAAAATTAATTTCATGAATGAAATTAAACCATGTATCCTTATCCTTCTTGAAATTGAGTTTTGAAGCATTTATAAACTCCTGGTTCTGAAAAAGTGGACTATAATAACAAACCATACCCATCATCATAAAGGGAGAATAGTTGTTGCATACAACTCTGAACAAACCAAAATCTTACATGTGCAATCTTTCTTTCAAGGAATACATCCACAAAATGGTTACTCCTGGGAGATTACAATCACACTATATACCACTTTGAGTTAGAGGGGGCTAGGTGCACCACTAAACCTAGAAGGGAGTTAGGCTCATGTCTGGCTTCAATAGAAGTGATTGATTTAAGCTACTGTGGTTTCCTATATACATGGACAAATAAACGTGAAGGTAGTTGGAATATAAGAAAGAAACTTGACAGGTGTACATGTTGCTAACCAAGAATGGATCCAAAGCTTTCCAAACTGCAAAGCACATTATTATGAGAGTTTGTGCTCTGATCATAGGCCTATAATTGTTTGCGGGCAACTAAAAGGAGAACCTCTCCTTTTAAATTCTTCAATTACCTCTTAGAAAAGATAGAATTTGATGTGCGTCGAACACACTAAAAAATAAAACTTAACTCTACACACTAAAATTGAAGTAGTGGTGAGTAGGGATCATATTTATCGAGAGTGTGTATGTAGTTTTTGTAATGAAATGAATTAGTTTTTACGATTTTTTTAGACCAAAGGGGAGGGGGTTTGTCGAAATCGATAAACAAAATAAATTATGATTGAACTAATAAAAGGAATTTAAATCAAATAGTGAAAAAATGGACTTAGAATCTAGTTCTCAGTTCAATTTTGGCCTAAACACGAATGACAATCTTCATATTATTCTTATATCTCTCTTAAAAACTATTAATCATAGATCAATGATAAGTTCTATTAACCCTGATTTTTCCTTAAGTTGTATTTAATCAAAATAAGCATTTTAATTAAACTTAGCTATCAAACAATCCAAAATAAGCTCTCTAGATTTAGTAGGACAACTGCAATATGAACTAGGAAAATAGATTAATCTAAGCAACAACCACACAAGCTTGAGTCATTTAACCTATGCTATATTATCCCTAATGATTTACTACCATTAGTTACCGCAAAAGAGTCAGAGTTACAATGATTATGTATTGTAATCTAGATTATGGCAATAGGTTTGTATAAAAACAATCTATTGAAAGAGTTAATCTAAAAATTTTGAATTTCAATTCCATATTGAATTTAGGATTTCAAAACTTTTAATCTAAAAATTTCATATTCAAAATAATCAAATCCTAATTTGATTTTAAGATTTAAAATAACTGCAATTTCAATTCCAGAATTATAATCAATAATAATTAAACATCATAATCAAGTTATAGAATTAAAAATCTCCACTGTTTGGAAATTAGTAGGGTCCAATCTTACATCCAGTGGAATAATAACAAATTTTTTTTGTTTAATTTACCAAAAGCTAAGATCACCTAAATTATATAACCTGATTAACACATAAATCATAATAAAGCGTGAATTATAATTCACACGTTATTATGAAGCTTTATTATTTTCATGTTCTTCACCTTGAACCACTTGTGAAATTGACTAATCTTAATTACCTTAGTCACTTAACATAATGTGTTGAGAGAACTCTCCAACTACTACGGAGAAGGTTATGCACGAAGTACTAGCTTCCTTAGAGTCTAAGTCTATTTATAATAGTTTTTGGATATTTTAGAAATTTAATTAAAATTAATTTTTAGTTAAAATTTAGTTAGAATTACAATTAATTCTAGATAAATATCAATTATTCCCAAATAAAATTCAGTATCTCATATTGATCCTTATTTATTAAATATCTTATATGTAATTATAAAATTTCTCAAACTTGACAATCAAGTTCAACATCATTAAAACAACTTTTTTTCTCTTTAATATGTTCTTTATGTGTGACTCGTTTATGTTGAAATGGATATAAATTATAACCGTAATTCATATTTAAAAGTAGATAAATTAACCCTTTAGTTTACCATTAATTTTCTAATTAAATAATTTATATCCATAAATCAAGATTAGCATTTAGCAACACATCATGACCACTCAAATATTTAGGAATGTCAAAATAGTTTCAACTAATATTTCCGTGTATGATTCTTTTCTTTTTTTATAATTCAACCTTTTCATAATACAGTGTTTTGATTAGACAAATAGTATGGTCTATTGTATTTGATTTCAATCATATTAATTCTCCATCTATAGTAATTAATTATACTAATAACATTTGTAAACTATATTTACAAATTGTCATTCCACCTTGATCGAGGATATCTCGAATCAATATTAATCGAGAGCAATAGAGCATTCTTTTTAATTACTTTGGGATGATGAATCTCATATTAATCATTTAACTACCTCCATCTAGTCCATATATATCTAATAACTATTGATTGAGCTACCCATGGCTAGAAAAGGTCATAAATAGTATCAAGATATATACGTCTCTATACGAGATACTTTAGAGCTCTCAAGTTAAAAGTTCACTTATACAATCATCACAATGAAAATTTTCGTAGATATACATGTAATGTTCTAAATAGATTTCTCATATGGGGTCAGTTCAACTTTTTCTCTAATAAACACCCAAATATTTGTTTAAGTATCTCTATACTTTATTTTATGAGATCGACAACCTCATCAGAAAAAATATAATGTGTGCTAGTCTCATTACGTTCAATTAATTTCTAGTCTTAATAAACAATGATTATGAATAATTTAGGAATAATACATAAATGTCATATGAATCTTATAATTATAACTTCTTCATAATTTCATTTGCAATGAACATTTATCTCATGAATTCTTTCATATATATCTAAATATGTAAAAGATAAAAAATGTCTATAAATAATTATATCACTAGCTTACAACCAATCAATTAACTACAGGGTATAAACAAACAAGAAATAGACTTATATAAATCTTATTATATAGAATCAAACTTTTTATAAGATTTCATAGAAATTGGAAGTTTAATCAAATAGAGATATAAATGTATCAATTTGAGGATAGGTGGTTACAACTCGAGAGAGAGCAATTCATTAACATAGGAAAATTTTGTTAGTCCAAGTGATTTCTTTGTTGTGGCCTGCTATAAGGAACCTTATTGGAGGTTTATGACTCAATTGCTTTCTCTCTTGCATGGGTGATAGATAATTATGATGTCCTAAATATTATGGAGGTTAAAAACTTACCTTGAGACTCAATATTATTACTTAATAAAATCATAATTTGGCTCTCAATTTGATCACATAAGCATTTTCAATCCACTCTTAACAAATAATCCACCTTTCTTCTTGCTTTCATATGTCTAAAAAGCCTTATGCGCATTATAAAATATGAATGCTATCGACCTTTAATGTTTGTATCATTACCAATCCACATTTTTTCTTGATATTCTATAGTATTGTGTTTGGTGATACTTCCTTGGAATTGTTTTTTTATTGTTAAATAAAAGTGCTTAAGTTTACAATAAATAAACTTATCTTGAATACTTGTCTTCTTCGTCCATATACTAATATTTTGTTGGAAAATTGCAAAATATAAAACATATTTATAAACTTTATTGCCAGGATCTCAATATGAATAATCAATAACTTGAACTCTAGTTATTTAAAAAATAAAAAATTCAAAACAATTTGAAGTTAAAATGATTTAAGTTAGTAAATGGTTCAAGCATGTGCATTATTTAGCTCTAATGTCTTTTTTTTTTTTTGGTAAATAAAAGAGCTAACAATTAGCTAGAGTTAATAACAGGATTAATGTGCCGAGTGCGACTAACACCCATGCGATCATCACTGAGAGTACGTCGTATTTAGCTCTAATGTCTAGTATGCTTACTTGAATATTCAGTCTCGAATTGGTGTGAAAGGATCCGATTTGATTTAAGACTAGGGCCGGGGTTGGTTTTGTTTATAAAACTATATTTCTATACCACGCCTGTAGGTCTAGTCCGTGTCTCTATTTCTGTCCATCTCCATCTATGCGTATGCGATTATGATCTCCCAATTACTAATTTGGTTGCTTCTGATTTTACTTTGCCGGTTTTGTTTTGCTTCAATCAAAATAACGTGTGATAGGTTTTCCTGCTCTTATACAACTTCTCTGTCTCTCCCAGCAGAATTGTATTCATTTCCCACCCGTTTCTCTTAGATTCACATCTCGAGATACCAAATCCCTGAGTTTTCAGCTCTCTAACCTTGCCCTTAATTGCTGCTACCGTTGACTTTGGAGCTCGTTCCCTTGTAAATTTTGACCCACCCCTTACCTTCTTTTTACACCAATTTCTCTCGGCTTTCTGAGAAAGTTTTGATCTTTTCTAAATTGGGTATCCGGGTTTTGTCCTAGTGCCAGTTTAGTTTCTTGCAGTTTTTTGTTATGAACGAAGATGGTAATCAAATCCAAGATTAAATGGATAATTTTATTGGTGATGATAGTGTCAATGGGATCTATATTGATTCATCTCTATTTGACAAACTTCTCCTCCGCCTATATGGTGAGGTCTCGTGCATTGACACCGTCTCAGTCCGATTCGCCTCAGCTGACCAAATTAAACCCCGAGGTCAGTTCTCGATCCGTTTCTGTTCATATATTTCTTTATGTGCTTGATCTGCATTTGCTTTTTCTACTCTCTTTTATTTTTTTCTATTTTCGTTTTCCAATGACACAGGGATTGGTATTTTTTTGCAGAGCTTTACTAATAAGAAACTATGGAAACCTATAAATTCTTTGGAATCATTACAACCTTATGCAAATTCCAGGACTCACTACCCAGGTAACAGTTTTTCCTCTACAGTTTTTATTTCTGGTATGACGTTGATTTTGGGGATTGCTGTTTATTTGCTTATGTGAGATGATAGTACTTTTATTTTTAAATCTCAAAATGTTCTGGAGACTGTTGGTTCTTGGTGACTGATGATCATTATTTGCATCATTTCATTTAATGTCGGTTTTCTTTGGTGAATTTATAACCTGGAATCATCGTTTTCTAGTTGTCATCAAGCTTAAGAGCGGGGACTTCCCTTTTAAAAATAGTGATTAAATCTTATAGGTGACCTGTGTCAATTTGAGGAACTATGCTGCTCAGTCCACCAAATTGTGTGTCAAATGCTGTGCATATGTAACATTCCTTTTAGCATACTGTTCCAGGAATTCTTATTGCTTTGAAATTGTTTTCACAATCCTCATATTAATTTTTTTTTTCCTTGTTTGTGATGTACTATATTATAAATTTATGATATTCAACTGATATTATGTTCTTTTTTCTTTATAATCTTTGATAACTCCAAATGCAAAGAGTAATTGTTTTGAAATTGTTATCTATTGGTTGCATGTCATGTTTTTATCTTATGGTTTTATTAGCTTCAACTGAATATTCTGATCTTCTGTTTAATCTTTGTCAGCTCCAAGCATAAAAAGGAATGGCTTTATTTATGCAAAAGTTTTTGGTGGCTTTGCCAACATAAGATCTTTGGTGAGTTTCATTTGGTGTATAAGACTCAGCTTATATAATTCATAGAGGGAGTCCATAACATTTTTATTAAATTTCTAGATCTGTGATCTTGTCACCATATCCAGGCTTCTAAATGCTACTCTTGTCATTCCTGAGATTCAACAGAGTTTACGGTCAAAAGGAATTAGGTATTATTAATTATTTCTGCTAATAGTTTACTTTTCTGTCAAATTCTATATCAGTGAATTTTCAGTTTACTTCTCTTTTGATGCATTTGTTTTTCAGTTTAAACTTCGCAGTCATATTTTCATCAGTTTTTCACTTTAAAATTTGCAGTCAGAAATTCAATAGTTTTTCTTATCTATATGATGAGGAGCAGTTCATAGCATCGCTTAAAAATGATGTAATCATTGTTAAGAGCCTGCCTGAGAACCTGAAGGAAGCTAGAAAAAGAAATGAGTTTCCCATATTCAAACCCACGAGTTCTGCTTCTCCAAACTTTTATCTCAAAGAAGTTCTGCCAAAGCTAAAGAAGTCCACTGTTATTGGACTAATTCTTAATCATGGAGGATGCCTTCAGGTATATCTTAAATAATATCTTCAGTTTTTTTGGGATAAAATTAAAATGAAAAAGAAAGGAGAAAGAACTCCTTTGGAAGTAAAATTAATGTTTGAATAGAGGTGAATTGAGGTTAATTCTGTTATTTTCTTGTTATAACTGCATCACAAAGAGTTGACACTTCAGCACTCGTATTTCATTCTCCACAACATTGTCACTCAATTTGATATATTTTTTGTGCGGCGATAACTATTGTTATTTTCATAGCAATCATGTAGTACTGCCTTAAAACATTAGACAGTTGTATGGCGTCTTGATTGTACATAGCTGCTTGCTGATTAAAGTGTGCATTGCAAATTTGTTGAAACTGTGCAACACCTTACTCAACTGATGCTGTCAATTCTTCTACTTTAGAGAGTAGTCTATTTTTGTCATACTCGTCGTTAGTGAAGCAGCCTAGGCCTATAATGGCTACTTCAAGTCTTTGTTTAACTGTTCACACTTTTCCAGTCCTATTATGCTATAAACAGTTGGTCTATAAATTTTCTACAGTGCCTCGTATTTTATTCTCTACTAGGTCATATGACCAAACAAAGGGCCAAAAAGTGCTCTTTTTAGCATCCTATCTTACCGAGGAAAATAGTCTCCTCTTTCCATATTTACTATATCAAATCTTGGGTCTCCTTTCCATCCAAGGCGTTATTTGAAAAAAAAATTCAGGTTCATTATGAAATTGATAGCTTGTGAACATAAATATGACTGGAGAAAGATGAATTTTGACATTCTTAACCATAACCGGCCTATTGAATGCTGTCGTATTGCTCTATTATCAATTCTGCTCAACTTGACAAAGGCCTCTTCTTTCTGACTTCTTGAAAGAAGAAGTGCTATACACATCTGATCTGTCCATTAATTTCTCTCTTGAGATTGTTTCTTTTACTCTTTGTGGTGTAAATCAGCAATTTATGTGAGTCCCATGATTGACAGCTAATGTTTTCTAGTGGATTGTTTTTTTTTACTTCTCAGTCAATTCTTCCACCTACCATGTCTGAATTTCAAAGGCTTAGATGCCGGGTGGCATTTCATGCTCTCCAGTTCCGCAAGGAAATAAAGATGTTTGGCCTTGAAATGGTTAAAAGGTATATATTTCTTTCATTTTTCATGTTCCTAAAGATTTAATGTAACAACTGAGAGAGATAAATGAGACCGTTTATTTTATGTTGTGTATTATTTTGTTTTTGTTTGGGACCTTAGCTTGGAAATGAGACTTTTATGTGTTTGTATTAAAATGATTCTGCACTAACTCAGGATATTATGTCTTATAGTTTGCCTAGCTTTGTAACTTCACTAGTGCTGTTTATTACATTACTTAAATAAGTGTTCTTTGATTGTTGACAACAGGTTAAGATCATTTGGACATCCCTTCCTTGTTTTTCATCCAGGTTTAGTCCGAGACACACTAGCTTATCATGGTTGTGCTGAGCTTTTCCAGGTAAGTTTTATAGTATTTTTTTCCAGTTTACCATTTTCTGGAATTATTATAGAATTTGTCTTAGATTGAGTTGCATCAATATTTTTTAGTTCCTTCATTGTATGATATTTTGTTTAAGTATATGAAACATTCTTAGGCCTGCCCTAATAACTTAAGCTTTTGGCTTGGATGATTTGTTGATATATTGGCATATTCTTTATGATCAAGAGATCTTGAGTTGAAATGATGTTACTTTCTTTTGTGTACACATCTCGTGTGAAGAGAAAGCTCTGTAGCATATGAACCATACTTTGGCCTCAGTTAAGCTTTTTGGTTTAAGTTTTTGTACATCCTTTTTTCACTAAACATTTGTTTATTTTGTTTTTATAGTGATCAGCGAGTTCAGTTATTGAAACTCCAAAATAAAGTTTTAACTGCTTGTTATGAATGTTTTGAAATATAACTTAGTGACTGAAGAAAGGTATTGATATTCTTGGAATTATCATTTTAACTTTTGTATTATTTATAGGATGTTCACACTGAACTCATACAATATCGAAGATCACAAATGATCAAGCAAGGGATCCTTGATGAGGAGTTGAATATAGAGTCTCGCTTACGTAGAGACAATGGTTCTTGTCCTCTTATGCCTGAAGAAGTAAGCTTGTTTAACTTTCAATTTCATGTTAAAGCAGGATTGACCTTTTTCTTATTCAATTTAGCTTACACTCCAATGTTAATCACACTATATGCTTATCCTTTTGTGATATTTCATTAAAAAATGGTGGTTGAAGTGAGTCATTCATGTGTATGCACGTGCAACATGCTGGATATGTAGGTGTATGGAAGACGGATGAAGGGACTAGGCTTTAGACGTAGCTAGCAGAAATAAGGGAAAACAACCGACAAAATTGACAGTTATGAGAATCTGTAAGAATTGTGTACGTATAGATGTATAAATGTAGAGAAATTCATGAGTTACAGAAGGATGTTTTGGACAAACCTCTAAATCTTGACTGTAGGAAAATCTAAAGATATGTTTTTTTATGTGATGTTTTCCTGTAGAACTTTGTGACTAGAGGTGCTTTTAAGGTGAAACTATATTTAGTGTTTCCATGAAAACTAGGATGCGTTAAAGATAATTTTGAAATCAAAGATAAATATGAACGATATCAAACATAATATTATCTTCCTTGAATCAAAGCTCTTTCTTTTAAAGGTCTCCGTTCAAAGGCACTTGCACTCCAAATCCAACAGCAAATCAATAGGGCCGAGGAGTTCATTGGCCAAGAATTAGCAGAAAAAGAATGAGATCTCACAACTATTAATTTCGTTTCAATATTTGACCTTAATTTTCTAAGGATGGTTTCTACATTGCAATGATTTCGAAAGGCTAAGACCCTGTACTAATTGGGTATGCTAGAAATGAACTTACGCTTTTCAAATTCCTTGCAGGTTGGGCTTCTCCTTAGAGCAATGGGATATTCACCCAGAACTATTATATATTTAGCAGGTTCTGAAACCTTTGGTGGTCAACGTGTCCTGATTCCTCTCCGAGCTATGTTTGAGAACTTGTTGGATCGAACATGCTTCTACAAAGACTTCTCTGACTTGATTGGTCCTGAAATTCCTCTTCCCCAAGATCTCTTTCAAACACCTTCTGGAAAAAGTGAGGAACAACTTAAGGAGGAATGGGAAAAGGCAGGTCCACGCCCTAGACCTCTTCCTCCGCCTCCGGATAGACCAATCTATCAACATGAAAAAGAAGGGTGGTATGGTTGGATCACTGAGACTGATGCAGAGCCTGATCCCTCACCTACAGATCTGAGGTTGCAAGCTCACAGGTTGATTTGGGATGCCCTTGATTATATTGTTTCTGTGGAAGCAGATGCGTTCTTTCCTGGATTTCATAATGATGGTAGCAGGTGGCGAGATTTCTCAAGCTTGGTTATGGGACAGAGGCTATATGAGAGTGCTTCTTCCAGAACTTATCGACCAGACAGGTAGAGGAACATGAAAATGACAAATACTGTGGTTAAATCAATATCATTCCATTGAAGTAAAGTTGATCTCTTATGTTTGAAAACAGAGTTGGAAGTGCATGGTGGATAAACTATTAGAACGGTGATGACTTTAGATCTCTTGAACTAATTGAAACTGGAGCAAAATGATCAATTTCTTGTGTTGCTGAAGTGTTTTAAAGATTTAAATTTGCTTCCATTTTCCTGCGTATGTCAGAAGAGAACCTCATTGACCACCTTTAATTTCCATAATTTGGTAACATGTAGATTACTTCAAGTCTTTGCATTATGCACACAGTTCACTCGCAGAAGAGAACCTTATTGACTGCCTTTGATTTCCATAATTTGTTACTATGTAGATTCCTTAAAATCTTTGCATTCTGACAGACACTTCCACTTGACTTGCTTTTTATTGACAGATTTTGTCTCAATCTTTCCTTGCCTTGTATTGTCTGCTTACTAATGTCCAGAAACTTCTCTATCTAATCGTACTTGCTTATCAGATGGTGGTTAAGAAATATCGTATTGTTGACTTTGCATAAATGTTAATGTTATGGTTTTCAATATGATGATAGAGATTTGGAGTGCCTTCTGCAAACTTGTATTTACTTGTTAGTATTTACTTATTTTTAAGGGGGATGAAACAAATTACTCACAGCTCATTTCAATATTCACCTGATTGCTACATTTTAACTGGTTCGTTTGCATTTACTTCCACTTGTATGTGCAAGACATTTCGTGTGGCATTGCAACCACAATGATGCCAATTAGAATGTATAAACTGAAAATGTTGAATCGTCCTAAGGTCTTCCTCATATTGGTGGATTGTAACCACATTACTTGAGATATATGGAAATAATTCTTTCTGATTCTGCTTTGGTTTTGTACAGGAAATATCTTGCAAATCTTTTCAATGTAATCCGTGACAACATGTACCATCCTAAGCATAACTGGACACTTTCTGTAAGGGAACATCTGAACAAAAGCTTGAGTGAGGATGGCATTATTAGGCAATCGCTTTTCTCAAAACCTATCTCATTTCTTTCTCATCCACTCCCAGAATGCTCTTGTAGAATTTCTCCTTATAAGATTTCAAAGCAGCTAAAGGGTAATGATGGCCGACTTCTATATGGAGGTGAGGATGAATGCCCTAAATGGATGCAGAATAATCAGAAAGTTGTTCCTTCGGAAGTAGCAGGAGAAATGAGTCAGGACAGTATGTTGGAGTCTGAGGATGAAATGGTTGAAGAGCAAGATTCGGAGGTTATTGATGATAAAAGCAGTCTGACTCTTCCAGTGGATGATGAATGGGATCCTAATGACTAGGCCAGGATGTGCACACGATATAATTGCACCCTTAATGAGTTTGCTATTTCCCTTACAGGAATGGTCGAGAGTGAAGAAATTTTGGAAAATGGGGGATGACATAATGATACCACTCCTTTTTATTCACTTTTTGAGGGAAATAACTATTCAGATTTATTCTTTTTGGCATGGTTTCTAGCAATCTAACAGTTACAGCAGCACGAGCTCGTGTGCCATACGACTAACATTTTGTGTGTGACAGCAATTAGACTGGTTAGTGAAGTTTGAGGCAGCGCCTGCAGCTGGGTGAAATTGTCCGGTCCGTGAGATTGCAAAGTTTTCATCCTTTTCTTCTCAGTGCCGGGGATGTTGAGAACAATTTTATAGAATTTTGATTAGTTATGCAGCAAATTATATTTATCCCTTGTGAACTGCTTTAATTGTCAATGTAAAAAATCGCTTCAAAAGGAAATGTTTCTGTCAACTTAAGTTCACTGCGACTTGTCTACGATATTGCATCAGTATAGAAGGGAGGTTATACATGGAAATTGTGGTATTACTTGAAACAGGTAAGATAATCCAGTGAAAGTGCAATGGCCCCATAACTAGTAGGTTGCATGATATGAAATTTGGAGTTTGTTTATTAATAGCTGCATTATTGGAGTGAATTTGGTAGCGAGTCCAATGATTGGCACTTTTCAGAATGGAAATTATACCAATCCAAAAAGGACCATTTCACAAGGAAGACCTTGACAATCCTCTCAGTTAAATAACCCAGAAATGCTGAACCATGTTCTAAACATGTGTTAAAAGTAGTGGATTGCAAGTTGTGGCAGATAATAATCATGGAGTAGAACTCATCACCCTTGAGTAAGCTGTCCCTACATCCTTTAGGAGGGCAAAGGTGCTGAATGTTATGACGGATTAGTTCTCAGCAATTTGGATGGGGACCTTAAAACCAGAATGTATCAGGCATGCAGGCAACGAGTTACAGTGATCAAAAGTATTCAACAGTTTATTTTCTTTGAACTGACAGAAGCATCAGCCGTTTTGGGTGTCTTACAGTACCAATTCAAAGGGGTAAACATATAATACCAATATGCAGCAGGTTTCCAAAAGCATGTTATGAAATTTGTTGATGTATGAGTTAGCACTTTTAACATTTCTTGCGTATGAATGCAGAAGCAAATAAGAACCAAAATATAACCCTGCAGTTCCTTTACTAACCTTTTCTTCTCAAATTTGTCCTTTTAACCTCTTGAAAGGAAAACCCAGAAGAGAACTTGCTTACACAGGCTTCAGTGAACTTCAATGATAAAAGTAAACCCAACAAGCACTTGTCCTGTAAAATTTCTTCTGGCAAGAGCTCAAGTTCCTCGGTGACAAAAACATGAATCAAACAAAAGAGCATAGGTTTAGTTAATTTTTGTTTTATTTATTTGGTCTCTATCAAAGAATAAGAGATTTCGTATTTCCAGACTCTGAAGTATTACACACCCAAACTGTTTCTCAAACATGGATAAACAAGCAGAAATTTGAAGACACGGAAATGATCTCTGGAAATTTCATAGAACCGACCAAAAACAGAAGTTGCCCATGTCATGCTCATACTTATACAATGTACAAACACCAGCAGCCTAAGCACCATTCTTACTCCATGGTTTGATCACAGCAACAACAATGATTACTACGATGATAAGGAGAATGATAATTGCAAAGCACATCCATTTCCTGGAATTCTTTTGCAGCTTCTTTGCTCTTTGGAGGGCAGTATTCCCTGATTGCACGTGATCTACAGCACTTGAGACCTAAAAAGAAATTGGAAGTAGTGGTGTCAATATCACTGGATCCAAATGATATCAAAACTACACTAACGAATTATATCAAAACAAGTACACTAACGCCATATAGCTGCTATCACTACTGATAGAGTATCTACCAGAAATGCATAGTTGTTAACACTACAGAGAGCAATAATATTTGGAAGGGATTCCATCACCTGAGATTCAATGTTGTCCAGCATGTCACCTTGTGCATCTACCAATACTGCCATATCCAGGAAAATCTGTACATTCAAAATGAACAATCAGGTCCAAGAATATGCCTCTCCCACTATTTTCACTTCCTCTATTGGATGCATTCATGCTTTAAAGTCAGCAAGGCCCATTCATGTCCAGAAATGCATACAATTACAACTCCCTCCTGAAGTTGCACTCTTCAAGTTTCCTTTGTAATAACTGTTCAAGTATTGGTCCCACTAAATTCCTCTTAAATAATTGCAAATAAGTAATGCTAAATTATGAAATAAATGTGCTGGAAGTGCAAAGCACATCAACTACACGTCTCCTCTATGCTTTACTGCCAAAAAGAAAGGAATTAAAGAAAGCATGAAATGACTACTGTCTGTCGTCAAAGATTAAACTTTATGAAGAAAATCCAGGAGTTTGACGTTACGTAGACAATCTACCAATTGAAGCCAAGCCCATGAAAAGATAATCAAACTAGTGAACTTAGAATAATCTGACAAATATGCAGGATGTGGACTTATCTAAATGGGTTCCCAATACCAAGCTAACTGTATAATGTATTATATGGTCACAGTATTAGACAGCAACACGGAAGTAATTATTGAAATTACCACAATCCACTATCAATATGGGAACATTTGATAACACAACACAAATGAAAACATTATGTTCCATCAATTTAGTTTTTAAGTAGAGAGAGGGGTTAGCTTTTAGGGCATGCAAAGTCTTCCAGTTTTCTCAATATGTTACTCTTTTAAGTAACACATCAATTGTTCATGAAGTACCTGCTGTAGATCCAGGAGTTTCCTCTCCAAATCTCTAACTGCATCATGGCGCTCCTGAATTTCAGCTAGAGTATCCATTATCTGCAAACAAGAATTTATGCAATCAAAGTCAAGTATTAACCATCATCACTGTTGGATCTTCAACTTTACAAGCAGCCAAAGGCCCAATTAATAACTAAACCACCAAAAAAGGTGCAATCTTTTCCCAGAATCTTCAGTCAAGTCTATTCTTTGTCCACAAAAATGTTTGATCTGGAAATAAAGAAATTCTAATGAAAATGTTCAACAATTATCCTCAGACCCAAGAGACAAGACAACAAACATACCTGCCCTCGCCCTTGTTCCTGAATTGCTTTCTGGAAAATCTGCTCACTGTCTCCAGTCTCAATCAGTTTGTCGATTGTCTGAAAATTGCAGAATAATTACAACATAAGCTCAAGGGAAATTTTGAGATTATCTTACAAATTTATTATGCCAATGACTATACCTCTTCATCGGCTCTCTTACCCGTCACTGGAAATCATGGCAACCAAGTACTTAAATAAATTAGCAGCAGGTAATTGCAAATTTAGGGTATCACATTATTGACAAAATCCAAAGCAAACCTGTAAAAACACGCCTCTCAACAACTTCACGATATTCTTGATGGATGGTTTCCCTTAGAGCCTGCATAGTTCAGTCATCAAGAAAAGAGCCCACAAGGTAGTCAGGAAAATAAGAATTCACATATGGTAGAGTAAGAATCTTGCATTTATGTCCAGATAGCTACCTGAAATTCTGCCATCTTATCTTTGAATTTCTTTTTCAAAGCTCTGCACCACATTACAGTAGTATCTATAGTCAGATATAAGTACTTGGAATTCACATCAAACAGGCATATGTCCATAACCACAAATAATTTGACTTGTTTAGCCCTATAAGTGGTTTCGAGTATTTTCTTATCCAGATTTCATGAGAGAATACTCAGTTTCTTCCACTTGGGTCTTTCCTCCAATCAACTGTGGAGAACAAACGCATAGCAGGCTAGAGAAAGGAACTGTAGAGAAGTGCCAAAATTTAGCAATAAATTCACCATATTTTCCCCGTGTTAAGTCTGCAACAATTCATAAATTTGCCCTGATGTTTTGGCTTTTGGGTCTCAGCTAAAGATTCCAGGGGATATCATTTATATGGAAAAAGAATCCGCAAAAAAAAATAAAAAAAATAAGGACTTTATAAAGGTGCAATACTTGTCACACAGAAGAGAAACCACCGATTACCGTGGCATATGCAAGAATATGATGCACTAGCATATGGACCGTATGTGTTTTTTCCAACCAAAAAAACAAATATTCAAGAAAAAAGAAAAGAGCTTATGCACATATTAATGTCGTACTTACGACATTGAATTACTGTAAACTGAAACTAAACAACAGGGGGGAAAAAAACAGGAAGAAATTTAATGCTGTGTTGTCAATGCTATTGACTACTGCCTATTTATTTCCCTTAGATATATCTCTTTCTAAAGAAATGCTAAAGAAGTATGAGAGGATGATTGCATAAGGAGGCCATACTTGTGGCATCATCCTAGTCCACTCTTAACACTAAACATGTATACAATGTTAAAACAAAACTTGACCTAATAGGTAGGCTTGGAATGCAATTAGATTGTTTCTTTTCCTTCCATATGCAAGGATGGAGTGCAATACATTGTGTCCCATGAATGACTTCAAAGTAACATGAAACCTACTGACAACCAATTTCGCCATTGGTGGATAATTCAAGCATGATGGTCATCACATTATGAACATCAAAACAATGAACCTAAGTTAATGCAAACTGATAATTCAGAAACAAAATAGTAGCATTAAAAACATGAATCAGTAGTACAGTAAATTACATGGTTGTTGAAGTTCTTGATCGGTCTACACCTGTTCCTTTGCCACATCCTGGCTTTTGCCTATTTGCTAAATTCTGAAGAAAAGAAAAAGGAGAAGAGAAGATGATTATAAGAACTATAAGGAGGTTGGAATTAAAGTTTATACAGACAGTAAGTGGTCTACCTCTTTGTCAAGCTCTTCAATTTTTGACTTTACAGAACGAGCAATTTTTCCAACTTCATCAACATCTTTCTCCATTCGCTGCTTGATTGCTGAGAGCAAAAATCAGATTCATTCAACTTCAGCTTTAAGCTTTTAAGAACCTAGATAGGTTTATTCAACAATGAACCAAAGAAAGATAATAAGCAACTTCGAATCATGGATAAGCAAGGAAGGAACTTGCAATGGTGATCCAGAGAAAAATTTCGGAGCTACAGAAACAAAGCTGGAACATCTATCTCAATAAAATTTAACCTTCCTATCCATAGGAACAATCCTTACCACACCAATGATGTTCCCCAATTGACACATCCAACTACTTAATGTAAATTCCATAATTACCAAAAATTAAAAAAAAAACATTTCATTTACTGAACATTAACATGCATGCAATAACTTTTGCTTGTTCCCACGATCCCTTTGCTCGTTACAATTTTCCATCTCAATTTTATATAAGACAAACTCTACTCACACAAATATAAAACAAGGATCAGTCTATAATTACCTTTCATGGCTGGAGCCTTAGTCACAGCCTTTGACTGCTCATTTGCATCCTGCATGCAAGATTTACAAGAAAATATGCAAACACTTTAACCGGTCTCTTAGAATGCATAACTTTTATCATATCTACATAAGTTAGACATATTTCTTCATGTAAATCAATCTCAAAAGATCATCTTGTAAAGGAAAGTGCCCCTTAAGATTAAAATTCAGAAGTCTTCGCCTTAGTCCTTAATCAACAAAGTCTTACAATTTGCAGAGCTCTACTTTGTAAAATGCTGCTATCTTTTCATAATTAAAGCAGATTGTTTAATCATCATGTCAGATAGATGCACTCATACTTCTGCCCTTCAAGGTTCCAAAAGCCTTCAATTTTCAATGAACCTAGCATACCTAAGACAAACATAAAATGACTAGAAAATCCACTGGAGGCTTAAAGAATCAGGAAGAACTCACTGACTACTTACTCATGTTATGGTATGGTACCACCCTATGAAAGGACTAGCCAATCAAGCCCCGGGAAATATTTTGCTAATCTAATCTAAAATTAATTATCATGAGGAAAAACTGAAGTTACTGTGAATACAAAAGTGAAAAGAAAACAGGATCAAATGAGAACTCCAGCAAGAAAGATCAACTCTAAAGTGAACTGGAACAAAGAAATTTTCCTATAACAATTTTGTAGGTGTAACTTTTTCTTTTCTTTTCTTTGATACCAGCTGCATAAAGTCTGGTAAATAAGGTGCTGCCTAGGTGCTTAGGATACATTTCAACATCCATTCATGAAATTACTAGCATCTACGGGAATTATATTGGCCCAATCAAGAAGAGAAAAGTCTAGTACCTGGAGCTTTTTGAGTAGCACATCCAGCTTTTCATTTTGTTTCTCAATTTCGTGAACCTGAGAAAGAATAGGCAAAACAAACAGACAATACCACAAGTGAAAGAAAAATATTTCAAATTGGACATCCAATAATAATTTAAAACCCAATTGTAAGGCCAAAAATAGAAAGAAGAAACTGACACCTTTTTGAAAAAACTTTCCAGGCCCAAATCTCCAGAATTCATTCCCATTTCAATATCTCCACCTCTGGAACTCTGACCTCGAGGGATCTCAAAGGACTCCTGCAAGAGTTTGAAATAACTAACTGTTAAATGCAACTCACATCCAATTCCAACTGCTGAGCAACATAAACAGGTCTCTATTGTCATTTTAATTTCCAAAAAAGGGTCCATGAAAGTCATTCTTCTAAAAGAATTACACCTTTCAATTTATAACATATCAAAGATACTATCGCCATATATCACTTGTTTCTGTATTTTAATTACAGTTAACGGCAATCAGATGGAATAAGGCCTGCGTGAACAGACAATATACAAAATTGTACATGTATGATTTCAAACAAACAACACGACCCTCCATAGGAAACTTAAAATCACTTATCGTTAAAACTGGCATCAGCACTTTGTAATGGATCAATATATACGTATGTCATATCCAGCACAAATCAGAATGTAACCAAAAGACAAAAGAGAGAAAAAAAAAGAAGAGGAAACATGATCAGGAATAAAACAGTAAGATCTTTCATTAAATGTATACGGTCAGAATATATTAATTTTAAAACATCTTATAAAAATCCCTTACTCAAAAAGGGGGAGACGGTTTAAATTTCTGCCAAAACAGAAAGACTAGGCTAAAAGAATTACTGTATGCAATGAGGAATTTCTAGCGCCTGACGGTGGTTTTCATTTCAAGTTCAATATTCGAGGACCAAAAAGATCATGATACCGAAGTCCAGAGTTCCTCCATTTTCCTGCACCTCCTTAGAAACCAAACAAAGATGCAAACTTCAAAGCTAATTAAGCGGGAAATTAAACCCTCGATGCCCTGAAAAGAGCAAGGACGTCGGATCCAACGAAATGAATGCAGCCACAGAGAAAACAGAAAAAGCCAGCAAACTAGCAAAGCTTTCACAATCAAAACTCACATCACGACAAACGTTAATAGCAAACAAAAACAGCAAGCAAAAGACAAAAACAGAAGCATGGTGAAATGAAAAACAAGAACATATTTAAGAAAGCATAAAAAATAGCATTACCGTTAAAAGGTCATTCATTGTGGAAGCAGCTCAAAAGAAACTCTCTTTTTCTCCCGTAGACGATCGACCAAAATGAGAGCAAAGCTGGATGTGTTAGAAAAATGAGGTCCGAATTTTGAAATTTGAATTTTGAGAAAGAAAAAAAAAAGGACCTGGTTTCTGAGATCAAAAACTAGGTCTTATTAAGGGGTTTCACTTTTCGCAAAGAAGGTGTAGAGAGAGGGGAAGAAAGCGTGTTGAAATCATTGATAGAGAGAGAAACAGCGCACATGACAGAGGTGGACGACAGCACAGGGAAGCTTGTTCTTGGGACGAAATTTAGTCTGCACCCGAAGTCATGAAACCAACCTATCTGGACCGTAATTTTCTGTCACGGGTCCCGCTTTGAAGCTGCTTACAACCGTTGGATTGGTCTGCTTTTTAGGTTTGGACAACTCAGATTTATATAACGTCACGTTAGTTCAATTTCTTGGTCAAACTAAGATATTTCAGATAGTCGTGCGAGTTAGAAGACATAATCATCCTTGTTAAATTGAATGAAATGAAATATTTAATTTAGAGGTAAATAAATTTACATGTACAGATTAGAATATATGTATAATTAATATTTTCTTATTGTTTTCAAAAATATGTGAGGAATTATCATTTAATTAAAGTTTAATTCATAAGAAATAATACATTGTCGTCCAAAAAAAATGTTGAATATGACAGTAATCCTTGACTGCTCTTTCTATAGTAATTTGGATAGCAACTCGTTTTCATTAAAGGAAGACCATTTAATAACTTTCTAGCGACTATAAGGAAAAAAGATGCATGGTCTCAAAATTCTAAAACACTTTGTCTTTATAAAGGTATCCACAGGATAATGGTTATAATTTTTTTTTTTTTGGAAAATTGATTACCTTATGTTAGATCAAACCAGGTCACTTTAAGTGAATATTTGAAAACATGAGGCATTAGAAAACTCATCTAAGTTGTTCCCTTTCCATATTATCCTGTACTCGTCCAACTAGTTAGGATTGTATGAAGGGACAATACTAGTGAGAGATGAGGAACCCCAAAAATTGTTCAACCAATTTCCATCCTAAATGAAGAAATTTACTTTAGCCTTCAAGGAAATTATGATAACTACTTGATTCATTTCATTTCTTCCATATGGTGGGCTTAAGCTAGTCCAATTTTCAAACCAGAACTAGGAGTATCTTCCATTCCCACCTTAGTTTTGATGTATGGATAAAATTTAATATTTGTCTTAAGATCTGGATGAGACTTTAGGATAGCTCCCTATTTATTTTCAATTGCCAAAAGCTAGTTTCCTTTAAATAGTATTCATTAATCCACTTAGTCCATAAGGCTTCCTTATGATTAAGAATCTCTATATTCTTTTAGACAAAAGAACAATCTATATAACCTGTAGTGAGACTAATCCCAATCCCCTTTCTTATTTAGGTAGGCACAATTCATCCCATTTGGCTTTTGCTCCCTTGGAAATATCAGCTTTTCCTGACTATATGAAGTTTTTGATGCACTTTTCAATCTCCCTAATTAGCTTTTTAGGTATGAAAAGGTGAGCAAACTAGTGGACATTCAAGTTTCTCAAAACTGAAGCTATGAGTTGGAGTCTACCTTTTATAGAAAGGTATTTTTTGTGCTATGAATTGATTTTCATCTTGAATTTTTCCAACACTAGGAAGCATGCATATTTGGGCTTTTTAGTGGTTATAGGCCCCCAAGATAACTAAAGGGAGAAGTATGAATAGCTAGTCATGGTATACATCTTAAGATTTCGGCATTTTAAACATATGAGGAGGTATATAGGCTACTTTTATGAATGTTGACACTTGAAATAGATAATTTAGAGAATTTGTTAAGAATTCTCATCAAGTACTTATGAAAGTAGGGGTTAGCTTCACAAAAAAGCATCAATCGTTTATAAAAGCCAAGTGATTAATCTTTAACACTTTGCATTTGTAATGGAAGTCAAACATGTTATTCCTAGAAGTATAAAAATGAATACTTTTGGTAAAGACTTTTATAATCAAGGTAAATAGATATGGGGAGAGAGGGTCTGTGGAATAATCGTGTGTGAAAGTGTGTTTAATTAGGAGATCATTTTAGGAAAATATATTGTAACATATTGTATACTTAAATTAGGATAGTATTGGTTAAGATTTTGATAGGATACTCCATAATTTATAGGTAACTACCAGATTTGGGTACTAGGGTTTTGTGTATAACTAATAGTTATTGTAACATACATATGTGAGGAAATACATTTTTCTATTCAATTTTTGACATGGTATCAAAGCTTTAAGTTTTAATAACCTGGGCATATTCTGACCTTCAACGCCATATTTTCCAACCTTCATTACTGACATTTTTTTCTTCCACATGTTTTTTCTTCTTCTTCTGCTTCCCACACAATTCGACCTTAATTACTTAAAATCCTATCAAGCAAGTTATCAGAAATTGAGGAGTCTACAATTAAGATTAGGGAGACTGCCAAATCCCAATCGGAAAAGGTAATTTGAACCTAACAATTTAGAGAATTGTAGAGCATTCCGGCCACCTACAGGTTAGATGGGAAAAATTATCTCAAATGGTCTCAATTCATCTTAATTGTGTTGAAAGGAAAGGGGAAGATTAGTCATCTCATGGGTGTAGAGCTTAAACCAAGCGATCCGTAATTTGAAGCTTGGGATAAAGAAGACGCTATGATCATAGCGTGGTTATGGGGCTCTATTGTCCCGATAATCAATGAGACATGTATGTTTTTGGCCACTGCCAAAGACATATGGGTTGTAATCGACAAACATATCCCAAGGCTAGAGATGCGGCATAAGTGTATGAAGTAAAGGTGAAATTGTTACTACAAAACAAGGAAACAAAATAGATAGAATATGCAAATCAATTGAAATCCTTATGGCAGGAATTGAATCACTAGCAGGTGATAAAAACCAAGTGTCCTGAAGATGCAGCAGTTCTAAAAACCTTTCATTGAACAAGATAGAGTTTACAATTTTATGGTTGGATTGAATCCTGAATTTGTTCAAGTAAGGATACTTGATCAAATTATTGGGAAGTTGGAGGTTCCATGTTTAATAAGGTAGTGGCTTTAATTTGAAGTGAAGAAAGTAGGAGAGGGCTAATGGTTGAACCACAAACCACTGATAGTTCAGCTATGGTGGTTGGTAATAACAACTCAACCACAACTAAGGAGAGAGGAGTAGTTTTTGAAGGAAGGAAAGTGATTAGTAGAAGCCATAAAATCTTACTGAATTATAACACACTTATTGTAAGAAACATTGCCATAAACGCGAGAAATGTTGGAAACTTCATGGAAAGCCTCCAAGCTATGGAGCAATGGACAAGTGCAAATTGCTACTATATCACAAGACGAATCAATATCATAAAGCCTGAGTAGCCTCAACAAACAATAAATTGAGAGGTTGAGATCACTTATCAACAGCCTTGGGAAACTTGAAAAGCCTCAAGGTACTTGTTCTTTGGCATATTCAGGCGAGTTTCCTTTTTTTTTTGGATTAAATGCCTCAGGTACAACCTTCACTAACTCTTGGGTCATAGACTAAAGAGCAGCTGACCATATGGCCCACTCATCCAATGTCTTTCTAACCTACTCCCTATGTCCATTTTGTAGGAAAATAGCCACAACTGATGGATCATTAACCGATGCAGCCAGTATAGGTGATGTCAAAATAAGCTCATCAGTAATTCTAAGAAATGTCCTTCATGTTCCTAAATTGTCCACAAACCTTGTTTACATATAGAAACCCACTTGAGATTTATCTTCTAATGTATTTTTTATAGTAATTATTGTATATTTCAGGACAAGGATTTGAGGAGGATGATTGGACGTGTTAGAGAACAAGATGACCTTTACTATCTTGAAGCATCAAGCCAATTGAACATGACCAAGAGTAGGTTACCACATTCCTTCATTTTAGAGTTTGTTTCTTCTAATAAAGAGAAAAGTTTGCTTTCACCATTGTCGACTTAGGCATTCATCCTTTAAGATTATTAAGATTATGTTTCCCTCTTTGTTTAAAGGCTTAGATGTTGAAAATTTTCATTATGAGGTATGCGAACCTGCTAAACACAAACATGTACCTTTTCCAAGTAGTAATAAAAGAAGTTATGTTCCTTTCTATGCCATTCATAGTGATATTTGAGGTCCATCAACTATCTTTAATGTTTCTGGGGTAAAATGACTTGTTTCTTTCATTGATGATTGTAGTACTCATGTTACTTGGATTTTTTTTGCTTAAAAATAAGTCTAATGTTAATATCGTACCCCTAAATTTCTATTCCATGATCAAGAATCAATTTGGGGTCAGTATTAAAACATTTAGGTTAGATAATGCTAAGGACTACTTCGATCAAATCCTTACCCCATTCTTTTAGAAAGAGGGAATAATTCATGAGTCTTCTTCTGTAAAAGCTCTATAACAAAATGGGTAGCAGAATGGAAAAATGGGCATATCTATGAGAAAACTCGAGCCTTGTTGTTTCAAAACCATGTGTCCAAAGAATTTTGGGGAGAAGCAATTCTAACCTCCACTCATCTCATAAAATGTTTCCCTTTTGAACCTTAGGCTTTAAGAGTCCTATGGACATTATTTCAACTTTGTACCCAAACCTAAAAACTACAAACAACCTTGTCCCTAGGGTCTTTGAGTGCACACCTTTTGTCTATATCCAAAATCAAAACAGGGGGAAATTAGATCTAAGGGCTCTAAAGTGTGTCTTTGTGAGCTATTCGTCAACTCAAAAAAAGTACAAGTGTTATCATCCTCCATCAAAGATATTCTATGTCTCGATTGATGTCACATTCAATGAACAAAAGCCTTATTTCACGAATCCTTATCTTCAGTGGGAGAAATTAAATAGAGAAGGTAAAGAACATTTTTTCCCTGATCTGTCATTATCTAAGATTCCATCTGATCCTATTACATTCTCTTTCACACCTCCTTGTTCATCTGATCCTTTCGTAACCCCTTGTTTATCTAAAACACCAAATGAACGACAAGAAAAACCTGATTTGAGATTTGACAAAGGCTAAGTATACAAAAGAAGAAATATGGTTATCCTAGAGCCTATGTAAGTCTGAGGGTCCAACTCCGATCCTTTGAATGAGGTAACAATTTCTAACTATCCATTACAAGATGAAAATGAATTTCACGAGGATAAAAATGACCAAGACCTTCCAATTGCCATAAGGAAAGGAACCAAAGAGTGTACAAAACGACCATTATACCCTCCTGCACATTTTCTATCGTTTAAGAATTTTCATCATCTTATAGTGCTTTCCTTGTAAGCCTAAATACCATCACCATTCCTACCACCTTATTTGGGGCTTTGTCTAATAGAAAATGGAAACAAGCTATGAATGTGAAGATAGAGGCATTAGAGAAGAACAGAAGTTGGGAGTTGGCTAAGTTACTGAGAGGCAAGAAACTAGTGGGTTATAAGTGGGTGTATAGAGTGAAGTATAGAGCAAATGGGTTGGTTGAAAGATATAAGGAATGGTTGGTAGCCAAGGGGTATACTCAAACTTATGGAATTGATTATCTAGAGACCTTTGCTCCTATTGCAAAGATGAACACAATTAGAGTATTATTGTCACTAGTAACTAATTATGGTTGGGATTTGCAATAGTCCGATGTCAAGAATGCGTTCTTATATGGAGATCTAGAGGAGGAGATATACATGGAGGTTCCACTAGTTATAAGAATAACTTAGCTACTCATACTGTGCGTAAATTGAAAAAGGTATTGTATGGCCTTAAGCAATCATCACATGAATGGTTTGGTAGATTTGCAAGAGTTATGTTGGCTATGGGATACAAACAAAGCTAAGAAGACCACACCTTATTCATTAAACACTCTCCCTTAGGGGGAGTTATAGCTCTTTTGGTGTATTTTGATGACATAATAGTAACAAGAGATGAAGTTAAGGGAAAAAAAGGTTTCAAGTCAGTGTTTGGCTAAGGAATTTAAGATCAAGGAATTGGGGAGACTAAAGAATTTTCTTGGGATTGAGGTTGCTCACTTTAGGATGGGAATTTTTATCTCTCAAAGAAGAGTGTTACAGATCTTCTCAAAGAATAGGCAATACAACATGCAAACCAGCAAGCACTCCTATAGATCCGAATCTTAAGCTTTGAAAGGCAAAGGAGGATGTAGTTAGTAGCTAGAGAAATGTATACATGCCTAGTAGCAAAACTCATTTACTTATCTCACACACAACCAGATATAGCATATGTTGTATGTGTGATTAGTCAATTCATATATAGCTCTAAGAAAGTTCATTTGTAAGTAGCTCATAAAGTACTACATTATCTCAAAGGAACACTGGGAAAAGGTATTTTATTTAAAAGGAATGGGAGTTTGGTATTTGAAGCATATGTTGATGCTGATTATGTTGGTTCAATTATCGATAGAAGATCAACTTTGGGATACTGCACCTTCCTTGGTGGGAACCTTGTGACATGAAGAAGTAAAAAACAAGGAGTGGTAGCTCGGTCAAGTGTAGAAGCCATGTTCTGGGCAATGGCTCAAAGTGTATATGAGCTACTTTGGTTGAAGATCATCCTTAAAGACTTGAAGATTAAATGGGACGGTCCTATGAGACTCTATTGCAATAATAAGTCTGCGATAAGTATAGCTCACAATCTGGTTCAACATTACCACAGTAAGCAAATTAAAATCAACAGGCACTTTATCAAGTAAAAGCTATAGAGTGGACTAATTTGTACCCCTTTTACATCTACACATGGTCAACTTGCTAGTATTCTTACCAAAGGGTTAAGCAGCTCAATTTTTTAGACTATTGTATCCAAGATGGGAAAGTGTGTTTAATTAGGAGACTATTTTATTTTATCCTTAAATTAGGATAGTATTAATCAAGATTCTTATAGGATACTCCATAATTTATGGGTAACTACCAAATTTGGGTACTAGGGTTTTGTGTGTATATATAGTTAATAGTTGTTGTAACATACATATGTGAGGAAATACATTTTTTGTTCAATTTTTGATAGGGTCTCATTGTATAATATCCTTGAATTGATTATTACATTGGGCTTACCATTTATTAGGACGCTGAAAGATGTTGTATTCATAGAGGCTTTGATCCAGCTTACAAAAATGGGAGGAAATCCAAAGGCTTGCATACATTCCAAGATGAAATTCTAATTAACTATATCAAAGGCTTTAAAGAAATCAATCTTCAAAGAACAATTCCTAAATGGTCTTTTCGAATCATAGTCCTTAATTAATTCTTGCATAAGAAGGATATTATCATTAATAAACCTTCCTTTTATAAACGCCTCTTATTGTGGACTTATCAAAATTTTGAGGGACACCTTCAACCTTCTAGTTATAAGCTTGGAAATTACTTTATAAGTTGTATTGCGATATGAGATTGCTTTATAGTCTTGCATTAAACTATAGTTCATCTTCTTGGGGGATTAAGCAAATATGAGTTTTATTTAACTCCCTTAATATCTTAGTACTTAAAAGGAATTGCTCTACTACTCCAACCAAAAGCCCTCTATTGATATTCCATGCTAAGTGGAAGAAATATGCACTATATTTGGATTAGGCGATTTATTAGGGTTTAAGATGAAGAGTGTTTCTTTAATATCTTGAGCAAAGATAGGTCTGACTAAATATTATTTTACGTCCTAACTGAGGTTTTAATTGATGAATCTTTCCAAATTGATTCCTCTAATTACATTATAATTTGATCCCATCAACTTCCTAAAATACTATAAGGCAATGTTGTTAATTTTCTCTTTATCAAAGCAGAGGACTCCATTCATATTCAATAGGGATATGATTTTGTTTCTATTTCTCCTTGTTAAGTATTATAGATGAAAAATCCTAGTATTAGATTTTCCCTTCTTAAACCACAAAACTCTAGCATTTTGCTTTAGTAAGGAATTATGGTTGGCTGAAATGGAATTGTAATCCCTTAATTTAATAATCTTTTGCATTCTCAATATCTGGTTCAAAGGATCAAAAGGAGAAGAATTCGGATGAAATTGTAGCATAAAACAAAGATTGAAGCAATTATGGACTTACACCGCCGTGCACAGTGACTGTGTGACTCACTATAAACACGTGGAACTTTAACAACACAATTCTTGCATGTGTGGGGCTATATGCTAGTGTATATTAACATACATGATTGTGTCTTTTACCTATGTAAGTCATTATACTTGTCTAAAATCGCAAATTTAGGTAATTTTGGAAATATACAATCATTTACACGTAAGTGATCGTGTATATCCTAGAAACCTAGTTTTTTTTCTATAAAAGGATATTATTGGAGGCAGAAAAAAGGAAGTGTTTTTAAGTCGTAAGAAACACCAAAGAAGAGGAATTTCTAAATAGAGGACGAAGAAAGCACGAAGATCATGTCATAAGATCCGATAGACAGCAACATTCAATCCAACTTACAAAAAGACTTTATTAAAGATAAGGAAGATTTAAATTATAAATTCTTTTATTTCTATTTGTTCTTCGAAATATTTGTTATTGGATTTGTTTTCTAAGTTTAGGAACTAAATTGTTTAGTACCTAGGTGTGATGAACCTTCTACCATAATTGGAAGGAGTTGCATACTAACCTAGAGATAGGTTAACATAAATCCTGTATATTAATGTCAAACCTAATAGTGAAATTCACTAATCGATAATGCAATCTTAGGATTTTTAGCTAGAAAGATATTTCAGTTAATCAACAGAGGGTCAGTTGTTAATAGTCTTAACAAAGATATTAACATAAGATAGAAATTTTTATAGTCCAATTATCAATAATTTAATCGCATGATAAAGGATTAGTATTTAAGATATCTTAGGGGGATTCATCACCTAGGTACTACTTATTTGATATTGACTATTCATAGTATTATCTTCATCTGAGTTCACTATTTTGTCAACTTTAGTTCAGTTTCTTTTCTTTAATTTTCAAGTAAATTCACAATCTGATTTGACAATTAGATAATAAAAGAAATGCTAATACTTACAATTCTTATGGGATCGACTCGTACTTGACTTATAGTTAAAACTTATAAATCTTTATAACTATAACAAAATTCAATCAAGTTTTTGGCATCATTGCCAGGGACAATAATATTAGAAAATGCTAACTTTTATTAATCTAGCCATTATTATTTTATTCTATTTTAATTTTAATTTTAGTTTATATATTTATTTCATTGACTCTTTAGTTTTCTTGTCTTTCACAGATCTTGAGGTCAGTTTACAACTTGAAGTAATCCATCGAGCTCAGTAGACCAAGATCCAAAGATTAAGAGAACAGTTCGTAAAAATTTTCGCAGAACATAATTTAAAGAGTTCGAGTTAGATTAACAAATAGATGACTTAGGAGGTCGTATTGATACTGAAGAATTAGGAACCATGATAAACCAACCAAGAACGATATTTGATTACGTTACACTGGACTTGATAGGTGCAGAGTCTAACATTTTCATACCGACTGTTAATGCCAACAATTTTGAAATTAAGCTAAGTATCATTCAGATGGTGATAGTTTATTCAAACTTTCTGGAGATTTGTGATACTTTCAAAAGTAATGGTGCTAATGATGATGCAATCATATTGAAACTATTCATGTTTTTATTAAGGGGCAAGGGCAAGCAATGGTTAAATTTTCTACCTAGATCTCACTTATGACATGGGATCAAGTAATAGAGAAATTTCTTTTGAAGTATTTCCACTAGCAAAGACTGCCAAGTTGAGGAACAATATGTTCTTCTATTCCCAAACTGATTTAAAAGCATTATATGAGACATGGTTGAGGTTCAAAGAAATGTTGAGGAAACACTCACATTATGGTCACTATGGATACAAATTCATATCTTTTATAATAGTTTAATCAGACAACAATGTAGACAATAGATACAACGACTGGGGGGTACTTTGAATAATATGACACCAAAATTAGTCTATGACCTCTTTAAAGACATGAATATGAACAATTATCAGTATTTCTACTTTCGAGAAAGCCTTAACAAGCTAGTGGAGGCGTATGAAGTAGATGCAGTGGCGTAATTGGTGAACTAGGTAGATGTTTTGAGCAAAAAGATTGATAAACTGACTATACAATGAAAGTTGTACAGTCTGAGGTGTGTGGGTTAGAACATTCAGGTCAAAGCATTACAACTTGAACATGTGGATTATATAGAGTAAGATCCTAGATCACAAAACAATCCATACAGTAATACTTATAATATGAGATTAAGGAATCACTCTAATTTCTCATGGAGAAATCAAGGGCATGTAAGGAATAACCCTCCACCAGGATTTCCATAATAACCATCTCAGACTAAGAAGCCAAATTTAAAAGATATGATGTTTAAGCCCGTTCAAGAGTTAGATGCAAGATATCAAAGAATAGAGGCTTATATATGTAACTTAGAGGTTCATATCGGTCAATTTGCAAAATTAGTATTTGAAAGATTACAAGGGAGTTTACCTAGTACCATTGAAATAAATCCTAAAAAAACGTGTAATGGTAATCACCCTTAGGAGTGGGAAAGAGCTTCAAGATGAAAATGAACTTCAACAGAAGAAGGAGAATACCAAGAGTTAAGTAAAAGCTAAAGGTGAATGACATCTTTAAAAAGTCAAGGATTTTTGATCTGCCATCGCTTATCCTACCAAAGTGTTTAAGCAATTTCAGTTTAATTTACCCCTTGTTGAAGCTCTTGTGCAAAAGTCATAGTACTTGAAATTTTTAAAGGAGCTACTATTAAATAAGAGAAAGTTGAAGGAGTTGGTGATTGTAGTGCTAAGCAACAAGTGCTCAAAAATTCTGAAAAGCAAGCTACCAGAGAAGCCTATAGATATAGGGAGTTTTACTATCCCTTGTCAAATTGGTAGTTGAAAAATAGATAAGCCTTTCGTTGACTTAGGGGCTAGTATTAACATGATGCCTTACTCATTATTAAGAAACTTGGATTAGGTGAACTAAAACCTACTAGGATAAGTTTACAACTGGCAGATAGATTGGTAAAGCATCCTAGGGGCATTATAAAGGTTATTCTTATTAAGGATGATAAGTTTATCTTCCTAGTATATTTTGTGATTTTTGACATAGATGAAGATGTAAGGTACATCTACTCCTTGGTCAACCCTTTTTAGTGTCTGCTAAGTTGATTATCAATGTTGGAGAAGGGAAGTTAATAATAAAGGTGGAGGATGAAGAGGTTGTATTTAAAATGTCTAATGCCATAAAGCTTGCATCTGAACTTATTGATGTTAATGAATCTTGTGAGTTATGTAATGATTCATTTTTGGATATGTTATAAGACTCCTCTTTTAATATGACTTAATGGACATATTATTCTAAGGTGAACTAATAGTCATTTCAAGAAACAAAGCCTTAAGGAAATCATTTTTGTTTGCCTTACTAAAGACTAAAATAAGAGATCTAACTTAAAGGAGGAGCTTAGTTTTTTTGGAAGTAAATGGAACTACATATCTAATCATTCATATCACTAAAATGGGAGGGTTGTAGTTGATTTCAATCCCTCTTTCATTATAGTAATTGAACTCTTCAACTCTAACAAAATGATCCACCTGAATTGCCACTCAATCAAGTATAACTCTCTCTCCTTTCCTTTTTTCAATTATATTTGCATCTAACCTAAGCTTGTAGAGAAATTTCCTTTGGTTTGACTTAAAGAGAATTGAACCTACAATCAACTAACAATGGTTTTTAGGAGGTGAATTCAATTTTATTCTCAAGTTAGATGAAGCTAAAGGTCTATCTATTAGCAAAAACGTAAATGGTAATGAACTTTCATCCATCACATCTTCTCTTAGGATTGTGGATATGAGCCGTAATGGAAAATTCTTCACTTGGTCCAATAAATAGAATGGAGTAAGCTTCATGAGAAAAAAGCTAGATAGAGTTTTAACTAATAATATTTGGTTAGACAAATTTCCCACCAGTTATGCTCAGATTGGTCCTCCCATGTCTTCTGATCACTCCATCATTGAGGTTAAATGATAAAAAAATGCCCTACTTAGAAATCCTTTCAGATTTTACAGCCTTATGTTACATGTAGAGGCTTTCCAGGATGTTGTGAGAAAGGGAGTGAATTTTCACATTCCAAGTTGTAAAAGTTACCAAATATTGGTGAGTAAGCTTAAAAAGATGAAAGAGGAACTCAAAAATTTGAAAAGACAAACTTGTCCAAACACTAAATACTAACTAAAAAATGCCAAACTTCAATTTTTATATTACCAATATGAGTTACAAAATTCTCATAATGATGTCAGTCTTAAAGTTAAAAGATACTAAGCTCTTTAAGACTACATCCTAACCCTTTCCCTACATAACTCATACCTTAGATAAAAACCAAGATATACTAGCTCAAAGATGGAGATAAATACACCAGTTTCTTCTTTAGTGCTATACTGGCTTTCAAGAACACTAATAGAATCAATGAATTTATGGATAATGAAGAGAACACACATAAGGAATAAGATTCCATGAAGGAGTTAGCTTTTAAATACTATAGTGATCTCCTTGTCACCACTTCCTCTTGCTCTTCTTCAGTTTAGTCATTCTAAGTATATATACATTCTGGACTTGAGGTAGATGACTGCTCATTGTTTACAAGGCCAATTACACCTAAAGAAATCAAAATGGTGATGTTTAGCTTCAAACCAAATAAGGAACTTGGTCTAGACGACTTCAATGCTTGTTTTTTAATAGAATACTTCATATATAACACGAGATTTAGTAGTTGATTAATTCTTCAACAACTAAGGAATACTCAAAGAGTTAAACAAAACCTACATATTTCAGATCCTAAGAAGGATAATCCTACATCTTTGTAAGAATTTTAACCCATATCTTATTATAATATGATCTATAAGGTAAATGCAAAAATTATGGATAGAAGACTAAAAAATGACCTCACACCTATCATCAACAATTGTGAAGGAGCTTTCATTGATGGCAGGAAAATGGGAGACAATTTATTTGTCGAACCCCGAACCGGAGCCCGACTGCCCCGGGAGGTGAGCCTGACTGGTGCCCATTCCCGAGACTCTCTTGGCTTTTGCTGAGACTGTAAACTTGACACATGCTGATGACTCACTTTGGTGGTGAGCATACACTGCTTGGGACTTAGACCCTGACTGCTCTTGATAACTCTCACACAAAAGAACTTTCTATAACTTAGGTTGGCTTATTTTGACAGACACCTCGAGGTATGTTTCTGATACCTCGAGTTACACAGACTGAATACCTCGAGGTATGCTGCTGATACCTCGAGTTACACGGTTGATACCTCGAGGTATGTTGCTGATACCTCGAGATATGCTGCTGGTACCTCGAGGTATGTTGCTGATACCTCGAGGTATGCTATATTCAGCCAGATACCTCGAGGTATTCTTCATACAACTCGAGGTATACGAGGGCGGAGAGTTTCCGAAAAGCTGATACCTCGAGTTATGAAGGTTACAACTCGAGGTACACTTGGTAAATGACTCAAATCAAAGCTTCTATAACTCTCCTAACCTATCCCCAACCACCATGAACACTTCTAAACTTTCATAAACACTCATTCTACTGCTGAATGAACAATTTGAGCACCAAGCTCAACTTGTCCATACTCAAATTCAACTCCACTTGGCCAATCCACATGACCAACTCAACTACTCAAACTATTTTCAACGATCACAAGCTAAAACCATTTACACAATCTAAACACCATTTATACCTGCACTCAACATCAATTTCCTAACAATCCCAACTCATTCATCATACTCAAGCATTACTACTCATTTGTCATTCATCGACCCAAACCTAATCATGCATATATGGAAATTCCAATTTGAGACATCATTCATGAAATTTCATTTCAATCAAAAGTATGCTGTTTTTACAATGCTTTAGTGGGCATTTCAAGCCCATTTACAAACTGATCAAAATACAACTGTTTTTGCTAAAAATGCAACTAAAGCATTGT
>JANKOD010000006.1:12096658-12111212 GCA_026284645.1 Erythroxylum acuminatum | reverse complement strand
TTTAATTACAATTTCATTAATGCTAATACCACTTACTTAATTTAATCATGCTAAATTAGTCATAATCATAAAAAAAAATTCGGGGCTAATATTATTACTGCTCAGGAATTATTTAAAGATTTCTATACTAATCCCACCATTAGAAGCTGCTCCATGAAAATTGATGTCTGTAAAGCTTTTGATTCCCTGAAATGGGAATTCCTCCTAAATTGTCTTAAAGCATTACAGTTTCTAGATCTATTTATCTCTTGGATTAGAGCTTGTATCACTACCACCTCTTATTGTACCTTGATCAATATAGAACCTACACAAATCTTAAAAGGAGCTAGAGGTATCAAGTAAGGAGACTCACTATCTCCTTATTTGTTCATAATTGTCAAGGAAGTCCACATTAGAATGATTCAAAAGAATATTCCAAACTCAAGGGAATTTTTATACCATTATAAATGTAGGGAATATAAACTCTTTTTGTTGGATTATGCAAATGATCTCTTATTTTGCTAAGGAAAGAACCCCCAGTCTTTGGAAATCAGATTAGAATTTGTGGATATGTTCTTATCTATGTCTGGCATAAGAATTAACTTTAAGAAGAGTAGGCTATAACTCTCTACTAAAGTATCTACAACTTCCATCCTTTAACATATTTCTAGTATACAAGTTCATAAATTGCCTTTCACCTATCTTGATTTTCCTATATTCCCCAAGAAACCAAAGTACTCAGATTGCTACAGGATAATAGAACTCACAAAAAGGAAAGTGACACCTTAGGAAAATAGGTACCTTTCGTATGTTGGTCACATTCAACTGATAAAAAATGTTCTTTCAAACATCTACATACATTAAGGCTCTCATATGATGTTTCCTAAAAGACTAATCATGGAGCTGGAAAGGATCATTAAAAGATTCCTTTGGCTTGGTGACCTAAATAATCCTTTTGGTACGAAACTAAGTTGGACAAAAGTATGTTCCCCTAAATTGGAAGGAGGGTTGGGGATGGTTTCCTTGAGAAATAAAAGCCATATGCTTATGGCTAAATGGATTTGGAGACTGGTTAACGAAAAAGAAGCAATTTAGCTAAGATGGATTCATGTTCATTACCTGTCTAATAGTTGTTTCTGGAAGCTGAAAGAAACCAAAGAGCATTCTTAGCCATTCATTGAAATGTTGGGGACTGAGGGAGATCATTTACCCTCACATCAGGATGCAAATTGAGAATGGACATGGAGCATGGAGTTGGTATGATAACCGGTCTTAAATCAATCCTGTTCACCAAAGGCTTGACCTTAATTCTCTGAGAAACAGTTTCCACTATCCTCTAAAGTATTTGAAATCATACAAGATCAATTATGAAGGTTTTCCACACAGAAGAATGAGTCTTATACTTGGACAAAATTAGAGTTCATTTCCCCAAAGTTAGCTAGTGTAACCTTATCTAGAACAATCCTATAGTACTAAGGCGTTTGTTACAAGTCGGTTAGCAATTTTGAGTAGGCTTTGGACCAAAGACAAATATAGCACCAATTAAAATCTCCTATGTGTTTTATGTAGGATTGAAATGGAATCAATAGCTCATCTGTTTTTCAAATATTCATATACTAACTCCATTTGTTCCAGAATTTAACACAAGATAGAGTGCTTCTGTGAGGGTAAAGACTAGCCTCAAATAGTTGAATGGGCATGTAATTTATCCAGAAGATCAAACATTGACTCCATTCTACTAAGAACTGCATTCTCATGCTGCATTTATGTGATGTGGAGAGAAAAGAAATATCGTATACATAGGAAAACTGAAATACACAAGAACTTTCTAGATGAACTCTTTTAACAAATCAAATTCAAGTGATAATTACTGAAAAAGCAAGGAGAAATTGGGACTTGAATTAAGAGTACCTATTCTAGGAAACAATTTCTATTTTTGCTTTTTTGCTAATGTCACTCACTGTATTTGAACTTTGGAGCTTGCTACTATGTAGTTGAAGTAGCTGATCAAAGGCTATAGTCTTCTTTTGTAACTAAAAAGTATGGCTCTCTTAAAGGCAATTATTCTCTTGGAATGAATTTATTCAAATTTGAAAAAGGATTAAAGCATTGTCAATTGTCAAAGCAAAAGTGACCTTTTGACTTCATGCTTTTCATACAACTTAATCCTCCACCGATTCATTCCCCACTTAAGTTTGGGAATCTCAATATCTATAATAAAGTCCAAAAATATTGGAGGTGGGACTTTTATATATGTTATTCCAAATTTGATCACCAATTAATATTGTTACTTTTTCTGTTTATTATTAATCATTGGACTATTAGTCAAACTGTATAGTATGTAGTCGATAGTCTTTTCGATTCCAACCCTAAAGGCTTGTGTATGTCTAAAAGAAAGATCCTATGTACCAAGCTATGTTGTGGACTGCTTTCTAGTGATTTAACGTCCCAGTTTATACAAAATATATACAGTATGAATTAATAGCAAACAATAAAAGGCTTGTACAGTAGAAGATAACGTCTCAATTCTGGAAGCAAAGTTTGAACTTTAGTTTTTCATGATCCAAAACTGCACATTGATCATCTTCCCCCTTTCATCAACCTCTGTTTCTGTAATATTTTCAGCTAAAAATAACATTAAAGGACTCTTTATCTCTTTCAAGTAATATTCCATATTCAAGTCACTAGCAACTCCTTGTAACTAGCCACCACCATCATCTCCACCATTACCATAATACCAAGACTAAATCCAAAAGCAAGCTCCTTGATTCGCCTAACAAAACACTAAAATTTTGCAATCTAATGAGTTTCACGTAGGATTCCTAAGTTGAGGATTTTGTGCTCCACGTAAGATATTTTATTCTTCTGCCCTTTTGTTCTCTCTTTTTCTCTCAGTCTCTCCCTCTCTAATATTCGCAAGCCTGAAGTCCAGTTTGAGTCAGTAGAAGTCCAGTTTGAGTCTGTCTGGTACAACACGAGAGGTAGTGTCATGTTGGAGACACCAACTGGTTCCAACATTTAACCTACCCACTTATCAAGAGCGGGTAGGTTTCAACTTTCGTTTCATATATGTTGAGGTATTAGGTATATGTATAGTTTTTTTTGGGAGAACAATATATACAGTTTTTCTATTTCTTTGATTTTTTTCTGATTAGATTCCTAAGAATTGATTCTCATTCCACACATGTTTTGGGCTGTGCTATGTATGTTCAGATTGAGAAGGTGAATTGGATGAGAATTGCTGCATTTTGGGTGGAAGTAATGGTATGGTTGTCTCTCAAGATCCCAATGGATACATGTTTTGTGTTTATATGTAAAGACAGGATAACTATATATATAAAAAAAAGAACAGAGATCACCCACTATCCACAGTACCTCTCCCTCAATCCCTTTGGTGGCTCATCCCGGAGCTTGGAGTCCTCCCCATAAACCACATAACAAGTCATCTACAAACAAAGAGAAGGCTGGGTATTCACTTCGCTGGAGGCATAAGAATTTTAAGCGAACAACTAATAATAGGACCGTGTTATAACCTCACATCCTTTTCGTAACCCAACAAAGAAAAAAAGTTCTCTCACAACAAAAATATACATGAACAATATCCAAATATGAGTAAAATAGAACCAAAATTGATGAAATTTGTAGTGCACGTAACATTATTCTCATTATATACGTGCACAGATTAGCTAGAGAATTCATCTTAGGTTAGTCCATCCTCCCTTAAAGATTTTTTGGTTAAACCACCCGGTATCCGGCACCACATGGGTAACCGACTAGTCCGGATTTGAGCCAGGAAGGACCCTTGCGGGCGGCAAAGCTCTCCCTCACGAGTATTTAAAGCGACTCCATTCTCAATACTCGAACTCGAGACCTTAGTTAAGGATGGAGGAGCCCCTGCCGCTCTACCATAGCCATCATGGGTCCTTAAAGATTTAACGATGCATAACGTCTATTCTTGTCAGTCAAGGGTTGGTGAGGAAGCACAAGAAACATAATATAATACAATCATAACCCTTTTAAAAATATTACAATTTGTAGATAATGCGTTAACACGTTACAAGAAACTTAATTGTAGCCCACATTTCAGCCTGGAACGTAATTGGCTGTAATTTCTTTTTCCAAACAGTCACAAATTGATTTATACAAAATCGAAAGAGAACAAATTCGATTTTTCAACAAGTAGTGCATTGATAAGCGCCTTTCCACAAAGACTCTGAATCTGATAGCCTCTTCTTCTGAATCTTGAAATTGAGTGAGTTTTTATGTACGTCTTCTTTTTCCACATTTCAATCCCCGAATTGCTTTTCGCGTGCTAAATTGACATGTCATATTTTTAACCTTAGAGAATTTCAGCTATCTCGTGCTTCTTATCTTCTACGCTAACAATTTGGTAGGTAGGAGTAGCTAGCGAAGGCTGAGCCGGGGATTGGTATAACTGGCTTTATCTCTGTCCATATTCAAAGAACTACTTGCTTACGAGATGTTATATTTAAGTACGTACAATTATGATTTTTCTTAAACTTCCAGCTATTCAGAGCGTGCGTATAATAATGACGAAAGGAGATATGAACAAAGGGGAGAAGCTTACTAGATTGTGAGTCTGCATAAAAACCCACACAACACAACTAAATTATAAGTTGTACAAGATAATGAAATTTAGTTAATATGAGTCGGACAATCCCGTGTCGCTGATCCACTTGTAGGCTAGGATAATAAAGTTTAGGTGTTGTGACAAGGCTTCTTTTCACATTCTGTTTCTAATTTCAAGCAGTTCATTCCAGCCCTTGCTTCCTACACACAACAATCTTAAATTTGTGTAATCGTTTAGCTGCAAAACTCAAGATCTGGAACAATTGAGTACGTATCAGCACTAAAGACAAAAAGAGAGTGGAAAAAACATGGGAGCTGCGTCCCAAGGAGCAAAAACATGGAAATGTGTTTGATGCTGCATTAAGAAACTTGATACATGTTGGATTAAAAAATACCAACAATCTTTTCTCCGTCAAAATGTTGAAAGACAATAGGTAACTTTAGAGTCCAGATCTTCTGTCCAATTTTATGGTATCTTATTTTGTCTCATGAATTTAAACTATTTATTTACGTAAATTTCGCGTTTATTTATGCGGGGTCTACGCAAGACTCGCATAAATAAATGGTTGAGATTTATGAGACAGAATAAAACACTATAAAACTGGACAGAAAATCTTGTCTCGCAATCCCAAGCCTTCCTGTATAATTGGGAAGTGTGCAACGAAACTAGGAAAGTTCAGTGGCCTTGCAAACCTTGACCTTTCAACATTCGAGACGGTAGAGTAGATATGAACTTCACCAGTCTCATTCTCTGATAGTTTGTCTCATTTCAATTTCAGTTCCTACTCCCATTCACCGGAACTTGTATATCTTCATTAAAGAAAAACTCTTTATCATATTTATCCCATTCATATAATGCTGTATTTAATTGAACCTTTAAATGTTGACTTTGACTGGTGTTGTATTCGTCCTTGTTATATATACCTAAATAACAATTCGAACTTGCACATACCACATCTCTTAATATTTCTCGCCATCTCCTTTTAGAATAGCAAAGAGAAATAATCACTGCTGCAGCTTTAGGAGCAATCATGAATGCGCTTGTGGCAACCAACAGAAACTTCAAACTAGCAGCTAGGCTGCTGGGTCTGGACTCCAAGCTTGAGAAAAGTTTGCTCATTCCGTTCAGAGAACTCAAGGTGATTCCTGAATTTATAACCATCAGAATTTATTGTAAGGAAACGAATGATCAATACCAAATATGCTTTCTCATACATTTTGTACAACTTGCAGGTTGAATGTACCATACCCAAGGATGATGGAACTCTGGCATCATTTATCGGGTTCAGGGTTCAGCATGACAATGCCAGAGGACCAATGAAAGGAGGAATCAGATATCACCCTGAGGTGGTTTCCATTCTTAAATTCACGATGTTGAATAACAAATATGACAACGGAACCAACTCGTCTACCATCTTTTCCAGGTTGATCCGGATGAAGTGAATGCACTGGCACAGCTTATGACATGGAAAACAGCAGTAGCAAATGTTCCATATGGCGGTGCTAAAGGTGGGATAGGATGTGATCCGGGAGACCTGAGTATGTCTGAGCTAGAAAGGCTTACCAGAGTCTTCACCCAGAAAATACATGATCTGATAGGAATCCATACTGATGTTCCAGCTCCTGATATGGGAACTGGTCCACAGGTTAGTACCAGAACGTGGTTCAAAAGAATTCACTTGATCTACCGTGTAACAATGCGCTTCGGTAGCAATAATTGATTGTTGTTCTTCTTCGGGACTGTGAAAGTTGAACTGATTCCAACGCATTCATTACCTTGCTTTGAATTTAAACAGACCATGGCGTGGATACTAGACGAGTACTCGAAATTTCATGGCTACTCACCTGCTGTGGTCACCGGCAAACCTACTGTAAGTATATAAATTGATCCAACTTTGCACTGCAAATTTACTCAATTTCTTTCGAAGTTTCACCATTTTGGTGATCGTGCAAAAGACTTATTTTCCTAGTTCTTTCAGCTTATATTAGTCAGTCATTGGTCTAACATTTAGCTAATAACAAATATCAAGTTGCAGTATAACATGTTAATCTCCATTGCTACAACTAGATTACCACGATTTTCCGAGTTTCCAGTAGAATTTCTCCTTCCCTGTTTCCAAACCTTAGTCTTTTTTTATTTATTTGATAAATTAGGACCTTGGTGGATCTCTGGGTAGAGATGCTGCAACTGGACGAGGAGTGCTCTTTGCGACAGAAGCCCTGCTCAATGAACATGGAAAAACCGTATCTGGACAACGATTTGTCATACAGGTGCAGTTCATATGGTGGAGAAAGATGAGAGATATATTACGCTTGGTCTTCTAATATGGTATCCCCTCAAGGGTACATTTCATTTAAGCTGATGATTGATAGATATGTTTGACTACAGGGGTTCGGAAATGTTGGTTCTTGGGCTGCCCAACTGATCAATGAAAATGGTGGGAAGATTGTTGCTGTAAGTGACATTACTGGAGCTATAAAGAACAACAAAGGGATTGATATTGCAGGCTTACTCAAACATGTCAAGGAACACAAGGGTGTAAAAGGATTCCATGGTACGGATGCCACAGATCCCAAGTCTATTTTAGTTGAGGACTGTGATGTTCTTATTCCTGCAGCTCTTGGCGGTGTGATTAACAGGTATTGCTTGCCAGGGAAAAAGATTTAACTTATCAGAAATATGAGTGAGAACACCAATTTCATTCAAAAATGAGAAAAGAAGACCTTTTACTAAATTAATCTCTTGTTATTTGGTGGAAGGGAGAATGCAAATGACATTAAAGCCAAGTTTATAATTGAAGCTGCTAATCATCCAACTGACCCAGAAGCTGATGAAGTAAGTGCTTGGTTGAGGCCTAGTATTTGACAGACACGGGTTTAAAACTGCCAACATAATAAACTTTTACTACCTTTCTGACAGATTTTGAAAAAGAAAGGTGTTATTATTCTTCCAGACATTTATGCGAACTCAGGAGGAGTTACTGTTAGTTACTTTGAGTGGGTTCAGGTATAATATCTTACCGTATACCAGCTTGTTCTTTGTAGCTAATTAACGGGCAATTCGTGTTGGTAAGGTACAGTTGGTTATGCCTGAACAATTTGTATTTCTTTCTTATACATTTTTGCCAATTTTCTCAACCAACGTTCTAATACAGACAGCCAACAATCCTAAGTTCCTGCCAATAGCTATATCCTCTGTCTTGGGTTGATGAGCAAAGTCAATTGTTTAAGTGTTTGTTCATTGCAGAACATTCAAGGATTTATGTGGGACGAGGAAAAGGTGAACAGTGAACTAAAGACATACATGACCAGAGGTTTCAAAGATGTGAAGGAGATGTGTAAAACCCACGATTGCGACCTCCGTATGGGAGCCTTCACTCTAGGAGTCAATCGTGTGGCCCGAGCAACTGTTCTTCGGGGTTGGGAGGCCTAAGATGATTGCTTGCTTGCTACTCCAAACAAATACGGAGATACAGTTTGGTTTGGCCCCCTAATCTGATTAATTGATTGTTATCCGTCATTCCGTTTCAGGTTTAAACCTTTTTTTTTCAATCGATGTAATGGATTACCTATGTATTTCAACCTTGCGTTTTAAACACTTGTGATAAGTCACATGGTTCTGAGGAATATGAAGATACGACTTAGTTCTTAGAAAATCCTACGACGAACATAATATGATATCTAGTTTGAGGAATTGTTTTTTTAAGACGAAGATAAAAAAAAAAGTAGACTTTGGTTTGACCCAAGAAAAGCCTCCGACTGTTATGTTGTTCTGCCAACCGTACGTAGAGAAATGATCAACGGGGCTGCGTCCTTCACATCATCTTTTTAGTTGGTTTACCCCAGCATCATCTACCAGACTAAACTATACGGTGGCATGGACGGAGCCACAGTGGGGGCAAGTGGGGGCACTTGCCCCCACCGGCTCCAAAACATTTTACCTAAAAAAATTATTTTTTAAAATTTTTAACTTATAAAAAATTAAAATTTTGCCCCCACTAAAAATTTTTTTTTGCCTCCAGTAAAATTTTCCCCCCACTCAAAAAAATTTCTGGATCCGTCCCTGTACGGTGGTCTAGCTTCAAAACAAGATAATGGAAAAGGAAAAGGAAAATTGTTAAAAAAATGAAAAATGGGGAAGCAGCATGTGCAACAGAACGATATCGTGGCAAACTGGAAGTGGCGGCTTATGACCTTATGACATGGGGTTCGGATCCTCTGTCTAAGAGTTATTCTGTCTAATTCTGTCTAATAAGACACGACGTCGTTTCTTTCAATAAATTGGACAGACCAAACAACGTGTATTAATGGCCATGCGCCTGTGGGTCCTACTCAAAGCCAAAGGACAGAGCCGAAAAGAGAGCCAAAAAGAGTATCAGGCTATCAGCCATGTTTGTTATGAAAGTCATGTTTAAATCTTTACTAATTTAGTACTTCTCAACTTTTGAAGTTATGGATTTTTATTAAAACATGTTTATTATTATTTATGAACATTATTAATTTTATTATAATTATTAAGTGTATATATTTATTTATTTAGTTGTTTATTATTTATTATTATTGATATTATTAATAATATTACTAATTATTAATTTTTATTATTAATTATTATTATTATTATTATTAATATCATTATCATTATTATTATTACTATTATTAGTTATTAATTAAATATATTTGTATTATTGTAATAACTGTTAAATATTAAAATTAAATTACTTAAATTAATTTCTGATTGACGTTGCAACGCCAACTTTATTGTTATTAAGAACTAAAAAAATAATCAGGAATTTCACGAGATTAATTTATATCATTAATTAATAAATTATTTTTTAATTAAGTACAAAATTAATAAAAATCAAAATAAGTAGAAAATTATTAAATATAAAAAACGTTAAACAATTAAATTAACAAGAATAATTAAACAACCATAATAAAGTTCAAGAATAATAAAATGGTTAATAATAATAAGGAATATACACTTATCATATTTGAAAACAATTTAATTAATAAGAATAATTAAATAACCATAATAATTTTTAATAATAATAATTAGGTGAATAATAATAACGAATATAAAATTAGCACTTATCATATTTCAAAACAATTAAAATAAAGAGAATGATTAAAGAAAAATAACGTTATTATTATTTATTATAATATAATTTATAATAATAATTCTTGAAATAATTTTACATTTAAAACTGATTATAAGGAATTACTAAATTATTATTATAAGGAATTACTAATTATAAATTATATAATTAACAAGAATAATATAAATTATAAGGAATTACTAATTATAATTACATCCAATTCCAAGCATAATCTAATTGCATTTAAAATAAATAAATAAGCGAGGCTGGCACATGGCCAGTTCGCGAGGGCGAGCCAAGTGCCAGCCTCGCGAGGCCTGCCCATGCTGGCCTCGCCCTCGCGAGCGGCACATGGCCAGGTCGCTGAATGACAAGCCAAACAAATTTAGTTTCAGTTACTCTTAGAAGAAGCTGTTGCAATATGTTTCACATAGACAAACACATGTATTTAAATGCATGTCAGCTGTTTGAAGCTTAAGCACTTAGCTGGCCATGTGCCAGCCTCGCTTATTTATTTTTTTAAAATGTAATTACTTGTCTTTAGATTTATAATTTATAATAATATTTATATTAATAATAATCATAATAAGAATAATTAAAATGTATGACCTTATGACATGTGCCCTTAAGAAAACCATGCAATTCCCCAGAATAAGAATTGAATGGCATTTTTAACTAAGTCATACAAAAACTAACTGAGTCAGACGGGTCTACCGAGTAACAGCATATATGAGACATCCATCAAAGCATTCCTTTATAAAATGAGATTCAGAAGCATTTTGCATTACAGAAAGTTGGTATAGAGACTAGTCTACTGGCATTATCAGCACTAATCAAAGTGCGGAACGGGACCACCAGGAGGGTTCAATGCATAAGGCACATTTTAGAAATTAATGCTATATTAAATACTGGAATGATCCAAAATTAATAAATAAACTCGTCTTAACTGAGATTTAAATTGAAATTGAAATTAAAATTAAAAAAAAAACAAACTTTATGACTCAACTTAATACAGCTTGATTTCGTTAATAAAATATATGAAACAAACAAATAAAACGGGTAAAAACATTATTTAATTAAATTATAGAGATATAAATTCTTGCTTCGGGTAAATAGGAACCCACTACAACTTAATTCATTCACTCTTATTGAGGATAAACAAGATTCTAGTTTCTTACTTGGTTTGGCATTGCACCTTACCCCCTTTTAGTCATAATTGTAAAAAGTGCAGTTAAAATCACCAAAGAGTAACCAAAGGCCTAAGATCACTGAGCTAAGATTGATAAGCTCATTCCATATATCCTCTCTCTAAAATTGGTGGTTAGAAGCATTTATGAAGCTGAGCTAGAAATTCTCCAACTCTACATTCTTTATGTTTCGATGAATTCCTTACATTGAACTTTGCATCCGGAGTACTTTGACTTGATTAGGGTAATAAGCAACTACTATCCCTTACCTTTGGTGGTGGTTAGGATTTGTAATTATTCTCCATTTGTTTAGGAACTAGGAGTTTTCACATGCCTCATTACTTATCTTATTAGTTGCAAGCAAATCAAAGATGAATGGTTTAATTCTATTAATAAAATATACTATCAGAAGATGCTTTTTAGGATCATTCATACCTCTAATGTTCTAAGATACTATTCTCATCTTATGATGGTTTGTTTGTTTATTTTCTTTTTTTAGTATCATTCATGCCTCTAGTGTTCTGAGCTACTATTTTCATCTTATGAAGGTCTGTTTGCTTGTTTTCTTTTTGGATTTGCACCCAGATGTTCTCTTCTCTATAGTTGTGAACTCTTCCTACTCAAGTGTTACTTCACCAAACTTTCCATTCAGTGTTCCATTGTTTCCATCTATCTCCTTAACTTTTACTTTTGTTAAGTCCTATTGACCATTAGTAATAACATTAGTTTGAGAAGATTCATTTCTAGTTTCTTTTGAAGGGGAGCTTTTGTTTTCATTTGTAACATAAGCTACCACTTTAGCTTGTGTTTCCTACTTAGTATTGGATATAACCTGGCCCTGGATAGTGACTGCTTCCATAGTGGGTTCCTTTTAAATTCCCATAAGTTCCTTATAGTTCTCTGTGTTACATATTCGACTAGTAGGGCTCAATTCCTTTCCCAGGACATGTAAAGAAGGGCATCATTAGTATGTTATTACGATAGAATCTTGCACCGACTAGTCTCCATCAGTTAGGCAAATTAGTAGGATCACTTCTAGAAGATCCTTGGAGATATCTACATTTATACATAGTTTGGAATACCCTACACGTTTTCTCATAGAGGTGACTTCATCCATGTATAGTGGTTTTCCAATATAACTAGCTAGAGAGTTGAAACCCTCTGTGCTCTAGCCATAATAGGCACACTTTTAGTAGATTTCTTGTAGTTTAATCCTTGGCATCTATATTTGGAGAAGAATAGGTTGGTTTTGCATATGCCAAAGGCTAGCTTCTATTATTTCTTGCAGAGGATGCGGCATCGAATCTAAATAGGAAGAGTTTTGCTTCATTTAGTAGCATATTCACTAAGCCTCATGCCTTCTAGTGTTTCATCACCGATTGTTTCACCATTGGGAAGGGTAGGTGCTTTCTAAGGAAAAATGTAAACATGGTAGCCTGATAAATTTTTATTTAACTATAGTTACATACCTATATTAAATTTGTTTTGCTTTTTATTTAATAGTTTTATGGTATTTTTGGTACTTAATTGACTTCAAGTGCATCTATATGTGATAATTGCCTTCTTGTATCAAAAGGAGAAGAATTTAGACAAAATTGTGGCATGAAACGAAGATTTGAAGCAAGTTGGACCTACAAGATAGTGTACAATGACTGTGTAAGCCTCTGTAAACATGTTAAGATTTGTAGAATGTTGGTTCTGGTTAATGGAGTTACACACCAGTGTATGTGATATACACAACCATGTATGTTGCTCGTGTAAATCTTTGTGCCTATGTAAAATTGTGAATTTAGATGTTTTTAGAGATACACAGTCACTTACGTGTTGATGTATGTTGACCGTATATATCCTAAAAACCTCAGTTTTTTACTATAAAAGGACGTAAATGAAAGCAAAACAAAATGAGTCGAGTTTTTAAGTAATTTTGAGTCATAAAGAACATAGAGAGGTGATAGTTTTGATTAAAGGACGAAGAAAACATGAAGAATACATCAAAATATCTAATAGATAACAATATCTAATCCATATTGCAAGAAGATCCATTATAAGAAAAAGGAAATTTTAAAATCATGATTTCTTTCTTTTCTAGTTATTCTTCTGCATATTTATCTTTGGTTTTGTTTTTTATAAGTAGGAATTACATTTGTTTAATGCCTAGGTGTGATGAACCATAAGTATTAATAATAGTATGATTTGATCTTTTATTTAATACAATTTTATTGATTGATTTATGGAGATTCAATTACGAGTTTTATTCTTGTTCTAATATATTAAGAATATTAGTTCACAATTGATTTCATATGATTGAGATTGATAATGAGAAATCTTCTTTTATGAATAGATCTACCATAATTGGAAGTAGGCATATGCAAACCTAGAGATAGGTTGATATAAATCCTCTGGATTAGGGTCAAACCTAATAATGAAATTCATAAATCAATAATGTAATCCCTGGGGGTTTTAACTAGAAATATTTTTGTTAATCGACTGATGGGTTAGTTGATAATGGTATTCATAAAGATATTAACATAAGATTGAAATTTTCATGGTCTAATGATCAATAACACAATTACATAATAAAGGGTTGATATTTAAGGATTCTTAGGGGGATTCATCTCCTCGTACTATTTATTTAATTTAGACTTTTCCATGTATTTTCCTTTATCTTAAGTTCATTATTGTTTTAGTCTTAATTTAGTAGTTTAGTTTAATTAAATCTGCAATCTGAATCAAGAGTTAGATAATAGGAAAAGGTTAATTACTAGTACTTATAGTCTTTGTATGAATGACCTATACTTGCTTGTGCTAGCTACAGCTACATGCACTTATAGTTTTAACATTGATAAATTTCTCATAAGCATAAAAAACATCAATCAAGTTTTTGGCGCAGTTGTCAGGGACTAGTAATATTAGGAAAACCTAGTTTTTTTTAATCTAGCCATTTTTACTTATTTCTTTCTTATTTTTGTATTTAATTTGTTTTATTTTATTGACTCATTAGTTTTATTTTTTTCTTATAGATCTTCACTGTTGGTTAGTTAATGACCTAAAGTAATCTAGCGAGTTTAATATACAAAGATCTATAAATTAAGAGTACAACTCGTAGAAATCTCTGCAGGACGCAACTAAGAGAGTTCAAACTAGATAGGCAAACAGAGGACTTGAGAGGTCAAGTTGATACTGAAGAATCAAGAACAATTGAAGACTAACCGAGAACAATGTTTGATTATGTTAGACTAAACTTAATAGGAGTACGGTCCAGTATTGTTAGACTGATCGTGCACATCAAACATTTTAAGATCAAGCTGAGTATCATTTAGTGGTGTAGCAGCCTATCCAATTTGATGGACTACGAGATGAAGACCCAAATGCTCATATCTAACACTTTCTAAAGATTTGTGATGCTTTTAAAATAAATGAAGTGAACAATGATGCGATAAGACTACATTTTTCCCATTTTCTTTAAGAGGAAAGGCTAAACAATGGTTGAACTTAATGACTAGATCATCACTCACTGATCGGTGCCATCGTTCGATCTAAAGATCAATCCCTTGGAACCCGAATCAAAAATTTTAATTCCAATGATTGCAATATAGGATGCAACCTCGGGTCGTCTCACTTAATTGGAACCTAATGAAATGGACCTAAGCTAGCCTATATGTCATAAAATGCAAGCGAAATTAGTAAGAAGGGGGTTTCGAT
>JANKOD010000006.1:12077420-12089873 GCA_026284645.1 Erythroxylum acuminatum | reverse complement strand
TAGAGTTTGCAATTGGACATCTAATTTGAAACATGTGTTCTCATAATATTTAGTAATTCAAGAGTTCAGCTAATTGTTTTTAGTGAAATGACATTTGGTTAAAAAGCTAGAATTAATTCTAATGAGATTAAATTAATTCCGGGCTTATTGGAGCTTGAATTATATAAGTCCAATTAGATTCTCCACTTGGCTTCTAGAAAAGGTTATCAAGCAAAGTAAAAAAAATAAATAGAGGTTACCGGAAATAAGAAAGAAGAAAGGACCGAATTAGATTCGGAACAATTTAATTAAGAGTTAATTAAATTGGGTTTTAAGCCTATGATTAAATGATGGGCTTACTCTAATTAAGTGTTAATTAGAAGCCTAAAGTAAACATTTAATATTGGGCTGAATTTTGGTTTGATTTAATTAATTATAATAATTAAATTAGAACAAGATTTGTAAAGACAAAAAAGGAGGGCAAAAATTGAAACTACAATGATGTAGTTTTCGGTTTTATAGCTAAATGGACAGCTACACATTTAGCATTGAATTGCTAAATATAAGATGAGTTTTTATCATGCTTTATCATCATTAAATGGTTTAATGTATTTGATTAAAGGAGTAAGGGCATTTGATGCTCTCTCTCCCTTCTTTCATCTTGGAACCGAAAATGAGAGTATCATTTTTGTTTTTTTGTCTTTTCATCTAGCCATATTAAACAACTATGAATGTCTCATTTATGGCTCTCTCTTTCATTTTTGATAAAGAGAATGAAGTGGTGCAAAAGTGACCTCTCCTTCTTCCTTTGCCGAAATTGGTAATGAGAAGAGTCTCATTTTAGTTCTTTCAACAACTAAGGAAAACTTCTTCAATATTTCTTCTCCTTTTCCACCAAAGAATTTTGTTAATCAAGTTGTCCAAGGGAAAACAAGTGGTAGATCGGATTGGTTAAGGATACAATAGCGAGGAGTCAAAGCTGCAACAAAGGAGTTGGTAAATTTTCAATCTTGTTCTTATGCTATTTATTTTTATAATATCGTATCATGTATGGATTAAACATGTTGATTTGGTTATTATGCTTCCACTGCATTTTTATTTCGAAAAAAGTTTTTGAAATCTACTGTTTAGCCAAATCTAGTATGCTTTTGTTTTCGATCCAACAACATATACTCCTCATTAAGCATTATCTCTAGGAATCCCTTTCCTTTTCACTACCTAATGCCCAAAACTTCATAATGAGGAAAGACGACTTTGTACCTGAGAAAATGCCCACCATTATTAAGCACCAAGAGTAGGAAACCTCTTTTAAAATATCCAATAAAGGATGTACAATGATGGAACCCTCTATAGATATGGGAGGGTAGTACTAGAGTAAAGATGTTTAAGTATTTTTCCCATAATTGGGAGGCTAAGCAAAAGGAGGTTAAAGAGAAGTCTCAGGGGCTCTAGGTTGGCAAAAGGGTCTAGAGGGTAATATAGAAAATTGAATATTTGAGAATGTCTAAGGTTGGAAGCAGTTGGTTTTATATACAAAAAGGGGAAAGCTACGATTACAAATAGACTTTTTCGAAAATCAATTACCAAAAATGGTAACTTTGAGGGCAGGAACAAGGAGAATACTATAAATGCCCCTTTAAAGCCAAGCTGTAAGAAGAGTAATGAAGGTCACTGATGAAACGAAAAAAGGAGAGGTAGAAAGAAAAGGAAATGCTGCTAACAATGGAGAGGAGGATGAAACAGAGAACAAAGGAAGAGATCTGACTATGGAGGAATTCAAGGAACTATCAGGACTAAAGGGTAACCATGCCAATAGCAACTTCTACCTATTTGATAGTGCTAATTTAAATACAACATCAAGGGCAATTGAAATGGGAATGAAGAAAGGTACCATGCCATTTAAGTACTTGGGAGTACCAATGTCACAAAGAAAGCTGTCAGTAGACGATTGCAAGGTACTGATGGAGAGATTCCACAAAAAAAGTAAGTCATTGATACAATAGATCCATCAGCTATGGAGGGAGATTACATATTGTTTAAACAATACTGAACTATCTAGCAAGCTACTGGATCAACCATATATCACTCCCAAAGAATATTCTAAAGGAAATAGACAAAAAGTTAAAGGACTTCATATGGAATGGACCCAACTCAAGCAGAAGGAAAGCTAAAGTAAGTTGAGAAGTGTTATGCCTAGTTAAGAAGCAAGGGGGCTAGGAATTTGCTCAGCTAGACTACAAAATAAAATTAGTTTAGCAAAAAAGTTGTGGTGGATATGTAGCAACAAAGAAGAATTATGGGTGAAGTGGGTGCATAAAGTATACATATGGGGTAGCAGCTTATGGAGTTTGTAAATGAAACAGAACATGACATGGCCCCTAAAATAGATCCTGGAGACTAGAGAATGGATGTAAGATTTGATTGTGAGAAGAATAGGTAATGGGCAAAACACATTCTTTTGGTTTGACAACTAACATCAAAAAGGATCTTTGCCTAGAGTACAAGAGCTCCAACATCTCAAATGAATGATCAGCCCAAACACTAAAGTTTGCAGTTTCATCAACAACAATCAGTGGAAGTGGCCATTTCACAGCAACAGAGGAGCAGAACAGATAATGAACAATATGTTAATTATTCAAATAGCAAGGAATGAAGAGACAGAGTGGACAGTGAGCAGTAATAAGGCCTTCAGCACTAAATCTTGCAGAAAGCATCTACAAGAAGCGTCAACAAGAAAAGTAAAGTGGAGTAACAAAGTCTGGGAAGCAGACATCTAACATTCACATGCAAAAGACAAATTGAAGTTTAATATTGAGAATCCAAATTGTGAACAATGCAAAGTTGAGAGAGAAATAGTGGACCATCTGCTGGTAAAATATAGGTACACAAAACCAATATGTGGAAGGATACAAGCTGGGTTGGGGATTCGATTACCAAATCAACAGTGGGAAGAAATGGTAGATTGAGTCACTATACTGAATATGGCTAGAAAAACAGACTATAAAGCTTTAAAGATATTCATTACGGCAGTGGTATATTTCACATGATAGGAGAGGAATAGAACACTCTTCAGAGGGGAAGCAAGAGAGATGGAACAAGTCTACCAGAAAATAATTCTACACACCTCGATCTCCATGCTAGCAAGAGGAGTAACATGTAACCTCTCACTTAACGTTAAAACAACATGGAACTTTGAATGAGAGTGTTATAGTGTGAAAACTAGATAACTGTAATTTTCTTACTCTTTAGTTAGAAAGAAAATGCCCAGACATGTTAATGATTTGAAATGCCCAGACAGTTTCTTCGCTAAAAATAAGCTCAATTTGATTATCCCCTGGAGCGTCAGGTATAGATGTATGCGTAAGAATGTAATATATACACGAATGATCAAATACTTTCTTTTATAAATTAGAAGCAACCTTCAGAGATAAAATAGAAACAACATTACCTTTCACAAAATAAAAAAGAAACAACATTGGAATTTACTCGTCTTCCATTTATGTTAACCAACACTAAAGAGCAATTCAAAGCACATATTGGCTGCAATAGAATGTACTATCTTGTAATTGTCTTCAACAAACGGTTTCCCCAAGAGCTCACATACTTGAGCCTGGGGAATATGCCGTCAGACTCTCAATTCTTACTGTCTCTCTTTTCCTCTTTCCTTTTTACAACGATATACGAGGATATCCTATATCAGAAGCTAAGAATGACTTTAAATTTTAGGAGAAAGGTACCCCACTGATGCCAAAAATAAAGCCCGAAAGCACCCTCTCCGCATTTTAAACCTGCAAATGTTCTAAACTTTTGGACCAAAATTAGCACACAGTCCGTCCATAGCAAATTGAGGCAATGTAGAGGTTTTTCGACCACTTTTCCTGAAAGAGGAACACAACAATATGATTAAGGTGCTTGATTTTGTGAGTATCAAAATATCCATCAGACACCTTGTTTATCATCTCAACTCCCCCTGTAAGCTGCAAAATACAAGTGGGATCAAATTGAAATTGAATCTCAACAAGGTACCTTTACATGGGTGCTTGGGAAGGCAGAGGTACGCAGCGTTTCCTGAGTTTCATCCACCATTTTCCGTCTTGGTATGCTAAGTATGAAGGCAGCCTGATCTGTGGTTGCAGCCATAGATGTAATTCTATAGCCACTCTCCCATCGCCGATGTATTCCCTCACTTGGGTACAAAAAATCAAGCTCCACAACCTTGCAACAGCAATAAATAAATGTCGTTGAGATCATTTTATAAATTAAACATGTACAACATTATATGCAAGGGTAACCCTTACCTGATCAGAATATCCAGCATTCCTAGACATTACAACACCCCAGCGGGTGCCAGCAGTTGTCATAGATGTAACATGAAATCCTTCTTTCCACTTCTTATTTATCCACTTGAATGGAAATGATTCGCTGACTTTGTAAGACTGCTGTGTATAAGGAGTCCCTATGTAGTGACAAATTTTCAGAAATTAGTTTGGATATAGTTAATATGGCTACTTCAGTGGATTGATCTTTTTCCATTAGTGTGGGGATCCTACATGTACGCAATTGAAAAAGAAACTAAATTCAAATAAGATAAATGAATGACAATCTTTCTGCCATTCCCTAACTAGAATATTACCAAGAAAATAGTTAGTTTCCAATTCAACAACAGATTCAGAAATAATCTCGTTCGTGCAGTCAGTTAGTCAAGGGAACAGCAAAAATACTTGGTGAGTGAAACATTGCAATGCAATACACAAATTCCCAAAGATATGATCCCTAAATCTATTCATATGAAAACCCATGACTTGGTAACATGATTAATCTGAGAGAAGGAGTAACAAAACCATGCTCAGAGCATGTATGCCAGATATGTCAATATTATGAACCAAAGTTACAATGCTGAGACAACAAAATGCCACAACAAATGCATTCATCGCACAAAATTCACAGGGAAGACACTAACTGATTTAGTATGAGCATCCTCAGCAAAATTCAAGACTAGTTTATCAGAGTCAAAATTGAACTAAGATGAAGCCAATAAAAACCATCCTCAGATGAAATCTTGGGATATCCATTTAGCTTCAGAAAAAACAATAGCTTTTCTTTGTCACTCCAAGAAATAGCACTTCTCATCATCATCATCATCAACACCCAGTTGTAATCCCGTTAAGTCGCGAGGTCCGGAGAAGTCCGATAGTACGCAAGCTTACTCCTACATAATAGAGAGGCTGTTTCCAATAGACCAAGAAATAGCACTTCTATGGATATAAAAAAATCTTTTTGTAGAGATAACTCGCAGTCATTTCACAAAATTAATGTTTCCTATGTCAGTGCTACACATTCTAAGAATGTAAGTCATTCTGACCCTTCATGCTCATGAAGAAAAAGCAAGAGCAATATCCATTTCACAACAGAAACAAACAAAGAAAACAAAGAGCAATCATGCACAAGTTAGGAGAAAAGTTAGCTGAACCATAAGATTGAACCATTTATAATGGCAAGATTGTTCAAATAGCAAGGATCTAACTTGTTAGTCATCCTCCACGCCCAGTATCCTTATCTTAACAACAGAAGTCCACGTTTAAACACAGCATGCAATAAATCATAAGTATTAACAACGAAAATTTGTATGCAGTGCAGAAGTGTCGCCAACCTTTCGACATTACAACCAATGAACTTCCATTATTTGCACCAGCAATTGAACTAATATAAAAATTTTTCTCCCACTGTTCCATGATCCAATCCTGAAAGGAAAAAACAGAACAATACTAAATACTTGCAATCACCAATAATCAAGTTAATAATAGACTGAAGTCTTCATATGACAACCTTATGCAGGAATAAGGCCGACAAATCATAGACCTGTGAAGAGAAACCAGTTCCAGCATCCATGATCAGGGCCCAGAGATTAGCTGCAGAAGCCACACAGCTGATAAATAACCCATCTTCATTACCCTTGTCTACATGCTGCGTAAGCCTTGCATCAGCTACATTGTAGTGGTACCTGCAATTCCAATTGTTTACTCTTGCATAACCTATTCATTACCATAAAGCATTACAATATGGAGAAACTCCTTTTTGGAAATTGAAGAAAATGCTCATAAACACTTACACACAGTGGAGCGACATGTAAACTGTAAGATTCTACCTCAACCATCAAATTAAAACCGCCATTTACAGGAATAGGAGCTTGTCCTAATATGATCTACTATTACCTAATCAGATCTCAACCAATACCCAAATTTCAACAGAACATAGCAAAGAGGGAAGATAACTGCTACTGAAGACATTTCCCCTTCAAATTATCAAAATAGGATTTATGGATATGCAGTAGATTTGTATTGAATTGCCACAAGCCAAGAGCACGTCTATTCTTCAAAGTGATACGAGAAGACTTTGATTAGCAAAAGAAGTAAATTAATTGGCCAAATCCTGCTCTTCGTAAACCAACTCTTTTCAAGACATAGCTAGAAACTGTACCCAGAGGTTGCCAAGTACTATGTCCCATAAGGTCCTAAAGGACCATAATGTTTGCTTAGGAGCTGAAAGATAACAACAGTGCAACTCTTTTTGCAAAGTTCAGTGATTTGATAACATACACAATACGGGATAAGACTTTAGCATATAAGACAAAACTGATTGCAAACAACATATGCAGCAAGAAAAGAAGTTACCTCTGCTTCATTGGCCGATGGGCATTGTAAACAGAAATCCATTGTGTAGCAGGGCTACCCAACCTCAATTTTTTCTTTGGTTGCTCATCATCTTCCAAATTTAAAAGCAATCTTCCACGCTTTTGGCCCACCTGCATCCGTGTAGATTAGAATGAAACAGCAATTAAATTACCTAAGTTTCCTAACAAATTGAGCAAAAGCAAAGTCAAACCTTCAGAGCCCCATCAATTCTGATTGGCCTTAATGGCGAGCATGGTTCAATAAGGCTTTCAAACAAAGATATCAGCTTCGAGTAATTGGGTTCCTCATCAAACTTCATATTGGTAACAGCTTCAAGGAATTGTTTGAATGGAGCAGGGCAGAAACAACACATCAACTCAGGAGAAGTGGCCATCTTCTTCTTACACACAAGAAAACTCTTGTTATCACCCTGTAAAATTTTAACAAACACCAAGTTAGTGACAACAATCAATAAGGTTTGTTCAAGAAGAAACACCATTACAGAAATCTTCTATAGACAGAACATAAGAAAAACAAAAATTACAAACTTGCCTGATAGCCTTGCCATGGTAACTTTCCTTTGATAAGAAATATCAATGTATATGCCAAGGACTCGAGATCATCCCTTCGACTTCCAGTCCGACCTAAATGTGCATGCACACTTGCATACCTTATCGTTCCCCTGCCAAAAATGTTAGGTAAACATTGAGTTTTGCAATCCATCTGAACACCTTATCCTCAATGCATACATCTCAGTAGTCGAGATACTTGCATGGATCTTCTTTCAAACCATATCTTCAAATGTCAACTTTTAGATGCAATGCATACATCAGCTCATTCATAAAGGGAAATATCCACACACCTGAATACATCAGGTCGCTGATCATAATCAACGTGCTGACCAGTTGACGCATCTTTCCATCGAGAGGCTGATCCAAACACATATCAGGTCCAAATTTAATCATATGGTAAACGAACACGTCATATACATATACATAAATGAAAAATGGTTCAAGTTGTCATGGAATTAGTTAATGGCTCTTGCAGAAGATGCATTATAAGCTAGAAAGAGCATCATATGATAACATGGAGAAAAGAGAACATACCCAAACCAAGATCAATAAGATATAGTTTCTTCTCATCTGCAGTTCCAGGTTGACCAAGCAAAAAATTCTCTGGTTTTACATCTCCATGAACAAACCTTATTGCAACATTGTAGCCAATGTCAATTTGATGCACTGACATTATAACTAACAATGATAAGGTAGCACACAAAAAATGAACTCGTGAAGAAGGAAAAAGTGTTCTACCCCTTCAAATGAAGCTTTTCAAGGATTGATATTGCCTCCACAGCAATGCAGGCTACCATATTCGGAGACATCCTGTCGCAGTTACAAACACATTAAATAAATATAGAACGAAGGTTACATTAGAAAGAAAGAGACATAGATAGAAATAGAGAAAGGTTCTATTACGATTGGCCTAGAGAGTTCCAAACATCCCAAAGACTGGGCCCAAGCATGTCCATTACCTAAAAAATCATAACACCTGTCAGACAGATAAGTGAGTTCACAAATTCAGATAGTAGCGTGCCCATTTTCAACCCTTACCAGAATGTAGAAATCTCCTTGGCGACCCTTGTAGTGTACCCAAGGAATTCCATAGCATCCGTTTAGGGTACTTTTGAATTAGACAGGAAAATTTGTATCAGGAAAATTAAAATACATCTTAAGGTGCAAATTCAGACAATAAAAGATTGTACTTACTTGTACACTTGCCACTCATAAGGAGGGCCATAATTGCAACCTTTACTATTTCGGTGCTCAAATTTTAATGCAACCTGTAACAAAAGCAACATAAAGGATCAGATTGCAATTGTTTGTAATTGTCCATTAAAGACCCCTGGTAGACACATGAAGTAACAAGTCATACCTCAACTGCATCTGGTCCGGTTCTATCAGAGCCACCACTGACCCTTCGGCCAACGTAAACTTGGCCAAAACCACCTTTTCCCAATTTTCTTTCTATTTTATATGCAGGGGAATTCCCCACTTGCACCTGCAACACAGGAACACTAAGTTCTACAAGATTTATTTGCAGGCGAATAATTCCTTGAAAAGATAGCACAGAAATGAATGAGTATTTATTCAATATATAGTAACAAGAGATAAAGTAGGCACACCAAAGACTAATTTGGACATGATAAATAAAATTAGTCAAGTACTTTTCAAAATGTCGATGCCCCATAATAAAGATGAGAAGATTTGGTAACTTTTTAATCAAAATCCTTATATGTGAAATAACAACCAAATAAAGAAAATAAAGTAGTATTGCTTTTGTCTGCCTCAATCTAGAGAATGAATAACATAGTTACTTGAACTCGTACAAGAAAAGTCAAAGTTAACAAAGATCATCAATACCCTCTCTGGAACTGGAGTTGTGTTCCCTTCTTCTTCAACTCCCACAGCCTTATCAGCACTCCCACCCTCCATTGCAATATCTTTATCTGCCGCCACCTCTACTCTATTAAAACCAGGGTCTGCTGCTCCCAAAGCCGCAGGTTCAACCTCAAAAGGTTCTGGGTCTAAATCTATCAACCTAATGCCCCGGCCTCTACCCGCAGCAGTTGGCCCTGTAGGAATTGCTGGTGAAGTTCCTTTTGCTACAGCATTCCCACCCCTTCCCCTTCCTCCACCAGCTCTCCTCCTGGTCTTGTTTTGAGTAGGCAATATCCAATTCTCTGCTTGGTTTGTTGGTTGTTGAGCTTGCTGAAGATCGTCAAGACGCTTTGATCTGCGGGCTCCACTTCTCAACTCAGGCATCCTCACTCCATGCAAATCACATTCCACTATATTCCCTCAATACCCACTCAAACATCCTGTAATTCATCAGCAATATATTTGACACATATATTAATGATGGATGCATGCAAATAAGCCAAAATGAGGATTTTTTCAAATGGGGAGCAGTATAATCAACTAAATGAGACTTTCAACATGGCTTCATGCCAATAAACCAATTCGTACACATATTTCATGAAGCGCACATTAGTAATAAAATAAAATAAAGAGCACGCAAGCCAATCTCATCTCACAAACCTTAGGCAACAAATGTATGGGCAGAAAACTAGGTAAAATTTATTTATCCAGACGCAAATGACGTGTGAAAAACAGATAATTGACCAAAAAATACATGGAAATTTATTTAAGCAATAAGAATGAAAGTTTTAATTGTATCCATTTTACAAAAAACACAATCCATAAGATTTTATAGCTACTAAATTAAAAACTTCAAACTACAACGACCATAACTGATAACTAACAACATAATAGTAAACATGCCATCATAAAGAGAATCAAATGCATAACTGAAACAAAAGCAAACACTTGCTTTCTTTAAGAGCAAAACGCACAATAAGCATAGTTATCTCGGCGCAAATCGAGATAAAGAAAATGTAGCTAAAACTAGATATCAACACATGGATTTAATTCTTCCACTCTGGGAATGCAGCTTCTTTGCTTCATATCCCAATCAACCACTGCTCTAAATAACCAATATTGCCATGTCAAGAAAAGAATCAAACACTAGTATTATGTAAACAATCAAGTTAGAAACTTCAATCAACTAAGAAAACAATCACAAAAAGAATTTTGTGTGTAAAAACTTTAAAAAGTTTGAAAATTTAGGACTCAAATCTCAACTACCAACCAAACCTGCAGCCCAGTCATGAAAAGAAAACTCAAGGAACAACCGGTAAAGAAAAATCAAAACCGATCATCGAAGGCACTAATAGTAAATTTCAGGAATCAAAATCAAGGCAAAAAAAGAATCCTCACAGATCCACCCTCGGTGACTAAAAAAACTATAATGACTGGAAGACAATGGAAACCGCGAGCGATTGTTGATGAGATCACGTATTTGGTCGGAACGATGTTTCGTCTTAGGAAAAAAGAAAAGAAGCTTTTCTTTTTTTTTTCTTTGTTTCCAATGGATAGAAAGACAGATTCTTTTATCGATGCGATCGCTGCTCTCTTATAAGGTAAAGAATATTTAAGAGCTGTTTTGAATTTCGGACTTTGCAATGCAGCGGAAGACGCGGTACCTGTGGTTATGGTGCTAGTGATGGTGGAGAAGGAGGTGTTGGTGGTGGAGTCTCTCCGATGTTTATGTCTGGTCTGGACGCATGTATGTCTACATGTGTGTGTGACTTTGGGTGTGGGAGATGAGCTTTTCTCTGTTTTATTTCTTTTTTCCTTTTTTACTCTCAAAAGAGTTTAACAAAAATCCTTAATTTCTATTTTTCCCGTCTCCTCTCATTTATCAGTTCGGACATGCAAAGTGTGGCCATTGTAAATGAGATATTTCTTTTTCCCTTTCTCTTTATATTTTTATAAACAACATCCGAATGTTCATAAGCATATTTACCATATTTAAATTTAGATTTACTCTATTACTGGTCTCATCTCTTTACCAATATTGTGTAATTGTTGCAAACCAAGGACTCAAAGTTACCCTGCCTTATGAAATATTTTGCAGCATTATGTTTATTCTTAACTTTATGTATGAGATAACTAATTCTAAGGTACCCAACATATTAAAATTTTCAATTCAACTCTCAAACTTTTAAATTTTTTAATTGAGTGATTAACTTTTAAAACCTTTACAGTTCTATTCAAAACGTTAGTTCCGTTAGTAATTTGCTGATTTGGCTAATGGAATCTTTGTTGTTCATGATATGTAAGTGTCTCGCTTGCAAAAATTCTTTTTATTTCAATCTAACCATGGTCATTATTTTTTCAGGTGGACATCTAAATGTCATGAATAGTAAATATTTCATTAGTCAAATCAGCAAATTATCTACGGAACTACCGTATTGAACTGAACTGTTAAAGTTTTGAAAGATGAGCCTCTCAATTGTAAAATTTAAATCTTTAGGCACTAGATTTAAAAAATCTTAAAAGATATATATATATATGCAAGTTGCGCCTGAAGCCTTTCGACCGAAAGCACATCTAGTTGGGTGTCACACAGCGTCGCCCACCTCTCATTAGCCCGATCCTGGGAGACAGAGGAGGGGGCAGAACTTGACCTCTGGCAGATCCGATCGTGAGTGTCAGCCCCCCGCACCGTGCACCACGACGTACCTGGGAGTGCTGAAGGGTCGGCTTGTTGATAAGGATAGACAAGGCATTCGGTCTCTGAGCTGGTCCTGTCTAGCCACCGTGCCAACGGGTTGTTTTGCCCACCAAAGGTGTGCCAACGAGCTGTTTTGCCCACCGAACTATTTTTCCCACCAAAGGTGCATATTTTGTTAGGGTTTGAAAATTAAAAAGAAAAGGGCAGTCACTTAAAACTTCTTAAACGAGAGCAATTACCTGGAGGGCTACCTGTGGACTGAGTTTCGTCAAAAAATCTCAAGAATCCATCAAATTATCATACTTAATATAAGGACCACGGCGCCAAAAACTTGTTTGTAAATCGCAAATACACGGTTGTCGAAGTGAGTAATAAATGGCACTGTCGCTAAGCACCCTCTGCCTCGCCTATCCTTATTAACAAGCCTACCTTTCAGCACTCCCAAGTACGTCATGGTGCGCGGCACAGGGGGATGACACCCACGACTGGATCTACAAAACAGGGCATTCGCGCTTCCTACTTGATATATATATATATATATGGTCGGGCCGACCGTGCCAGGCCCGGACTCCACAAGACAACCCCCGGGTCGATTGGTCCATCCTCTATGCAACAGGCCCTGAGCCCAACAAGTACGACGGGCTCCAGCCCGGTCCATGCTCTCCAT
>JANKOD010000006.1:12033829-12051093 GCA_026284645.1 Erythroxylum acuminatum | reverse complement strand
TCCGGAAATAAACAAAAGCGTACCAGTGGAAGAAGAGTCCCAGTGGAAGAAGCCCAACGTGCGAGAGACGAGTGACTGTGGGAAGATGCGAAGGAGGTGTGAATCTGGAAGATGCAACGGAGCGTAGCAGAGGAGAAAATGTGACGGAGCGTGAAAAGCTAGAAGAAAAGCGTGAATCTGGAAGCAAAATGTGGAAGAAAAGCGTGAAAATCAGAGGAGAAAAGGTGGAAGATGCAACAGAGCGTGAATCTGAAACAAAATATGTGTATTAGAGGAGAGGGGTAAGTTGGGAGGTACCTCACGTCTTTGTTCCGGAAACAGGGACAAATGATTTTTGTCCTCCGTTTTTGGAATGGACAGAAATCTCTGTCCCTATTCTCCGGAGACAGGGGACAGAGACGCGAGGACATGAACCAAACGGTTGTGGTGGACAGGATTTGTTTGTATTGTCAACTGTCCCCACTCACGGGGACAGTAACCATACACTACGTTAGCGACATTTCCCTTCTCAAAATTTGCATTATCATGATACTAAAATTCATCAAAATTTCCAAGGAAAGCTACTTATATATCTATCAAAGCATGCTCTACCCAAAATTGTCTATATAAGTCCTCACTTCCTCAACTAGAACTATGGTCGCCAAAGTAACCCAGTCTATACTCTTACTGGAATTGAAAGGATTGATTTTAAAAGAGCATAGCTTTCACAAAATCTAGCCTTAACGAAGGTGAGCATTAAATGCTCTATTGAAGTTAGTTCTCTCACTTAAACTTGACTATTTAACATGTCCTAAATGGCTCGAGCCTTCATTCTTTTACTTTTGATTGGTTGAGAACTTACGTCGACTCGCTTTCATTTCATATACCTTTTAAGTTTTTTTTTGATAAAGAACGGGGCCGAAGCCTATGGAAGGACTACAAATGAGTTACACGGGAAAAGGAGACGCCCACAGCGTCAGCAAACAAAAAAGGGGAAAGTCCGTTAACCACGTCGGGAAACCATTGAAGCCCTAGCGGTAACCGAAAGCTGTAATTCGCTAGCCAATCCGCACAATGGTTCGCTTCGCGATAGACATGCGTAACCCTCACATCCCAGTTGCGGCCAAGCAAGTCTTTGATGGCTAGCACCATATTGTTAGCTACCGGGCTGTGCTCATTTGAAATCGTAGACACCACCAAAGCTGAGTCAATAGAAAGAGCCACTTGAGAGTAGCCATGAAACCAAGCGAGAGTCAGACCATGATAAACGGCCCATAACTCAGCCTGCCACGAGGTACAGAGTCCCAAATTCGCGCCAAATCCCACTAACCAGTTGCCACTAACGTCCCTAAGCAGCCCACCAGCTGTTGCCGGACCAGGGTTACCCTTGGAGGCCCCATCGGTGTGCAGACTCACCCACCCCTCATGGGGGTGCTGCCAGCAAATGTCAAAAACCTGTCGCCCCCGATGCAGTGAAGGGATGGAGACTGGACTGGGAAGAGTACGAACCAAATCAGCGGACCGAACAAACGAAATAATTTCTCCAATAGTATGAACTGTGGGCGAGCCGGGATCGAAACAGCGTTCATTCCGCCATTGCCAGAGCTTCCAGAGCACAACACCAAATAACAGCGGCCAAGAGCTATCGCTTGAACGCCCAAAGTCATGAGTCAAATTACTCTCAAACCAAGAGTGGAAGGGGCTGCAATAGAAGTCACGCCGTCGACTGACATCGACGAAGCGGTTCCAGACCAGACGAGCTCGCCAACAGCGCCGAAAGACATGATCAAGAGATTCTTCAGAATATGGGCAGTCCGAGCAGGCTGGGGAGGCGGCCAGAGATAGCTGGAATCAACCATAAAAGAGTTTGAATGCGGGGAGGGCCCTTCCAATCCCATAGCAACTGCCATACCTTGGACCGCGTCAACCACAAGTGCTGCTGTAACAGACAATAGGCAGAACGTGTGGTGAATTGCCCACTAGGCTCCAAAGACCAACATAGTCGATCGACCTCCTGGGTGTTTCGAGGGGGAAAGGTGGAAGCAATTCGTAATAGCAAAACACGAGGGAGAAACATGCTGAAAGCGTCCCAGTGCCAATGCCCAGTTTGGTCGACATAGTCACACACTGTTCGCTCCAACTGATCTGCTGGGACAGGATGAATAGCATAGGAGAGTAAACTACCAACAGCACCATGCACCCAGTTGTCATACCAGAACCGAACCGTTCGTCCATTACCCATCGCCCATACAGCACCTGCCATCAACCGGGGAAAGTTGGCGCAGATACTGCGCCACAGTGGGGAAGAATCGGGTTTGGCAATCCAACCGTGCTGACAATCCTCCCCCAGCTTGTATTTGGCTCGAAGAACCTGGTTACAAAGCTTACCTGGCTCTGTGAGAATGGACCAACCGAGCTTCATGTGTACGACATGATTCATAGCCACCAAGTTCTTTATCCCGAGGTCGCCAGCAAACTTCGGGCGGCACACCTACGTCCAAGATACCAAATGCATGCGTCGCCGTGCACTGGTGTCACCCCAAATGAACCCATTGCAATGCCGGTCGATCGTCGACAGAAGGCCTTTAGGGATTTCAGCTGTTTGCATGGTGTAGAGTGGGAGGGCACTCAACATCGAGCGGCAAAGAGTCAGCCGACCAACCATAGAAAGGGCGTCGGCGCGCCAGCCGGATAGGCGAGTTTGGACCTTTTGGAGTATATGCGCATAGGTACGGTGGGTAACCCGTTTATGAAGTAACGGGACCCCCAGGTACTTACCAAGGTCCTTAGTGTGAGCGAAGCCGGAGATGCTGGCAAGGGTGCCGCGAACAGAAGGCTGAACATTGGGAGAGAAATAAATTTTAGTTTTGGAAGGGCTAAGCCGTTGGCCCGAAGCGTCACTGAAACCAGAAAAGCAATCCAAAATGCCCCTCATTTGGTCCACTGAGGCTTCAGAAAATAGCACCATATTGTCTGCGAAACAGAGATGAGAAATCGACGGTCCCGCCCGGCCGACCCGAAATGGTTTCCAATTTCCAGCACGCACCCGTGCCTCAATCAGCTGGGATAACCTTTCCAGACATAAGACAAATAAATAGGGAGAGAGGGGGTCACCTTGTCGGAGGCCTCTACTGGGATGAAACTCCGGAGAAGGCCGACCATTCCACAACACCCTCATTTGGGCAGTTTGAACACAGCTCATAATTAAACCCACCAGACCCAGAGGGAACCCCACATCGTGAAGGGTGTCCCGTAGAAAGCCCCAACTCAACCGATCGTAGGCCTTCTCCAGATCTATTTTTATCGCCATAAATCCCCTCTTACCCCACAATCTGCGCATGGAATGCACCAGCTCTTGGGCCACCACAATGTTGTCCGAAATCTGTCGCCCAGGGTCAAAACTACTTTGGAAAGGACTAATAAGAGTGGGCAGAGCTGGTTTAATACGTTGGACAAGAATCCGCGTGACCAGCTTGTAGCTCACATTGCACAAGCTTATTGGCCTAAACTGGGTAACATCTTCAGGGCTGTCAACTTTCGGAATTAAGGTTATGTAAGTATCATTAATGCTTGGCAGGAGAGACGGATCCGCGAACACGTTCCGCACTAGAGTAACCACGCTGTTCTGCACCAGGAGCCATTGAGACTGGTAGAAATGGGCATGGAATCCATCTGGTCCCGGAGCCTTGTGGGCACCCATTTGGAATAAAGCACATCTAACCTCAGCGGCCGTCACGTCCATGCACATAGTCCGCCAAACGGCGGGAGGAAGTTGGTGAAAGCACCCCCGTAGGGGGAGGAAGGGGCGGTCCAAAACCTCCTCCGAATAGAGAGTTTGAAACCAGCCGACAACTAGCAGTCTTAACGCATTGGGCTCATCAATCCAGTGTCCAGACAGGTCTCGCAAGGCCACTATTTGATTGCGCTTTCGTCTAATCAGGGTAGAAGCATGGCCACTATTTTCTATACCTTTTAAGTTTGAACACTTAGCTGAGGTGGAATGAGGAATTAAAATAGTTAATTAAAAAGTTAAAAAATTGAAAGGTAGAAGAAAAGGGCATGAAATGATATGGTCCGCAACAGAGGAAACCAGGAAATATACTGTACAATAAAAAATAAACAAAAATCCCGCCTTCATATTCAGAAACCAGGCTCTGTGACCGTGCCCTGTGGTTTGAGTTCTACTAACAACACCAGTAAGACGACATGTAGTTTAGATCTTTCAAAAACCCTAGTAAACCACCTTTGTTTTTTTGGCGGCTGCCCTGCTCCCCTCTACAGGATACCTAGTTTTAAGTTTTCCTCTTATTATTATTTTTCTCCTTAGCCCCTCACAAAATTTCCCCCCCTCTTTCTCTCTCTCTAGTCTGTTGCCTACTTTCCAGTTTCCTCAATCCTAGTGTTCCTTTATCTTGCCATGGCAGCTCTGTCTTCTCCATCTGATAGTATCCTTACAAGCTTCCCTCTCTTGGGTAGCTTTTTTTTGTGCATTTTTCAGTTATTTTTCTTAATGTTCTACATTTGTGAGATTTGTCTTCTTCAAGTGTTCTCTTTTTGTCGTGTTTGTGAATATGAGCTTTGTTGTGGGTTATGCAAGGATGCGTGATATCTGTGGTATGGGTGGAAACCGACCTGTTCTATTCGAATTTGGGGGGAAAAGAAAATCCTTTTACGGTCTGCACCTTATGCTCAAGGCATGCAAAGGGATCCAAGGGTCTTGTGGGGTGTTAGTGGGTTGAATCATATCAATAATCTGTTTTAGTCTATGGATTCTGAATTCCCATTGCCTGTCTATTAGATAAAGGTCAATCTTGATTTTGCTTTTCTGTTTGTATTGTTCTCAGAGGTTGTGGTGGGTTTCTTCAAACCAAGAAGCAGATGAATAATATAATCGAACCATTGGACGTAATTTATCCACTTGTTTTGTTTTATCCTTTACCCCTCTGTTACAGAAACCGCAGATTTTCTCGACAACTTGTCATTAGAATCTCAGCCTAATACTGCTGAAAATGAAACTGCGAAGGAGGTAACTTGGGTTATCCTTTATGGGAACAGATGCACTCATAAGTATGGGTTCCTGTTGCTAGTTACATTTCACTTTGAAATCGATTGCTTTATGGTTTGTTGACAGGGCATCTATCCTGATAGTGGAACTGTCATATACCACGAAGGCTATGGTTATACTGCCTTGGGAGCATATCCATCATCAAATTCTCCCGTTCCTACGATGGGGCAGGATGGCCAGCTATATGGAACACAGCAGTATGAGTATCCAAATCCTTTTTACCAGCCGCCGCCTTTAGCAACCACGCTGTACTCTTCGAGCGAAGCCATTAACTCCCAAGGAGAGGTTCCTACTGACGCGGCTCGTATGTCTGGTGAAACAACTACAGGAAACGCCAAGTATGCAGTGAATACCTTGAATAAACATAGTGGACCAAGACCATTTAGACCCAACAACCAGCATTCTTTAAACTTGAATACGAACCAAAGAAGAGGAAATTGGCCAACAGGCGTTCCTTCATCAGGTTACCAGGACCCAAGGTTTGCATATGAAGGATTTCAATCACCATTTCCATGGTTAAATGCACCTGGTTCTGGATTCTCGTCACCACTGGTATGAACGGGAGTCTTGTTTTATCCTTAAGATGCTTTAAATGCCATTTACTTCAGATGCTTTCTTGCGGTTTGATAAACTCGTTCCCCTATGTATATCACCTGTGTTCTGGTTTCTCATCTGTTATCTACGCGGCTTGAGTACAAAAATTCTCCTATTTTCTAATTGGAATTGGATATTTCTTGCACCTTCTTACGAATTTATGTATTTTTTTATTTAATAACAGAATTCATACCCCAGTAGACCAGCTTCTGCCTTGGGCCAAGCTTCTGGTTTTATGAACTATGTGTACCCAAACAACAGAATGTATGGCCATTATGGAAACAGAGCTGGATCATTTGGCTATAACTCCTGGTCTAGTGGGCGGGGTTGGGTGTTGGTTGATGATAAATATAAATCGAGTTGCCGTAGCTATGGTAATGAGAATATTGATGGGCTGAGTGAGCTTAATCGAGGGCCTCGAGCCAATGGTTCTAAGAACCAAAAGGAATTTGGACCTGTGGCAGAAACGGTTGTTGACCAGAATGTTTTACTTGCTGATAATAATAAAGAGGTCAATCCATCTCAGATTATAGACAAGCAACAGTACACCGGGGAAGATTTTGTTGTGGATTACTTGGAGGCAAAATTTTTTGTGATTAAATCATACAGTGAGGATGATGTACATAAAAGTATCAAATATAATGTGTGGTCCAGTACGCCAAATGGGAATAGGAAATTGGATGCGGCTTATCGTGAAGTCAAGGCAGAATCTGGTGGCTATCCTATATTTTTACTATTTTCTGTGAGTATCTGCAGTTTAGTATTGCTTGCTGTGTTATGATTTCAAAATTAACGCTATTTAAGTTTTTGATGAGCTTATTAATTATATGTAATCCTAGGTAAACACAAGTGGGCAATTTGTAGGGTTGGCAGAGATGGTTGGACCTGTAGATTATGACAAGACTGTAGAGTATTGGCAACAGGAGAAGTGGATTGGCTGCTTCCCTGTAAAGTGGCATATTGTCAAAGATGTGCCCAATAGTTTTTTTAGGCACATAACACTAGAGAATAACGAGAACAAACCTGTTACTAATAGTAGGGATACACAGGAGGTAATAGAGGCTTTCTTCCCTTTTCTTTCAGTCTGTTTCTCTCTTGCTTCCTGCGTGTGTATGCGAATGCATGTGTGGCTACAGTTAGTAACTAATTTAGATGCCTGTTTGATTTCGTAGATTGTCTTTGAGAAGGGTATTCAAGTTCTCAAAATATTCAAGTCTCATAAAAGCAAGACATCAATTTTGGATGATTTTGGCTTCTATGCAGCTCGAGAGAGGATAATGCAGGAAAGAAGAGCTAAGCAGAAGATTCAAAAACAGGCAAGAGATTTAAAAATGTCAATAATGTGACTAGAAATATATTGAAGCCAACAAAAACTGTTTCTCATCTCAACCGTTTTTAGTTTTTGGCTTTCTAGCCAAAAGTTGGTCACTATAAAAGGAATGTGTGTTACATGAGACGTCATTATGCATCCAGCTGATTCAATATTTTGGTTGTAAAAGGTTTTGGATGCTAAGCCTGCCGTTGGATTGACTGGTGATACTGGCAAAATCGCAAGAACAAGAACACAGAATGTCAGAGAATCCTCTGATGAATCCTTGGTGAGAGAATCAGTTGGTTTAGCAGTTGCTGGACTTGTGAAGGTGAATGGAGACGTGAAGGTGGTGGAAGAGAATGTATCTAGTTCAGCCGCTGAGAATTATGTCATCGATTCAAAGTTGGTTGTATCGTCTGAAAACGATGTTATTTCTAATGTGGTGGCGAGTGCGTGCTGAAATTTATGCTGCTTTGACCTTTTCACCCCGTTGGGTGTCCAATTTGCTCACCATATAGAAATATATCACTTCTACTTGGCGTTTGCATTCCTCATCCCATGGAAAATGCCTCCGTTTTCCTCCAGAATGGTTGCACGACACCTATAAATATCAAATAACGCAATTCTTTTATCCTCGAGTCGACTGTCTGTGTTATAGCTAGGTAGGGTCTATTAATTTTTATCCACACATGCTTCTTGCGTATGTAATTCTATTATTGTCAAGAGTCGTCTCATGTTCAACAAGGTCACTCCTTACCTGGCTGGTCCAAGATGAACCGGTCTTCTTAGAGCTTATGACGATTCTCAGTAGAGTAGTACCTTTGGTTCGCCTGAAAGAGCAACTGGAGAAAGAAGTCGCCAGCTATGGTTCGTCCTTGCATGCTGAGAGGCCCTTGTCCCATATAAGACTGAGAATGAATTGACTATGATAATTACACAAGCAAAAGTGCTCTACAAATCAAGTTTCTTAAAGTTCCAATTATGCGAAAATATCGACTTCCAAAGATAATTCTTCGAAACTGTTTTTCCACAAAATATAAATATTTATGAGCCTGTATTAATTTCTTTCAGGCTTCACTGGAATAATGTGTCCAAGTAACTGTTGAAATGTCTGTCTTTCCGTTAAATTAACACAGGTCCTGTCAGCAACAAAGAGAGCTTCTATATAGGGCCGAATCAAATGCCATGAATCTCTTGGCATCTTCTGTACCCAAATCGTGTGTCAAAGATGTGACCAGAATTAATCACACTCTGCATCGCCAGATATCAGACAACATTAGAGCTTTAATTTACGAATTTTATGAAAGCTGGGATATTCAAAGTGTAAGAACGATGATTGAAATCAAATTATTGTTAATCTCTGGAGAATGTCGGTCAAGGCGTAAGGGGATTTTGGAGAATTTGGGTCTACGGACAAAACAAAGTGTTGGCTAAGAAAATGATGAACAAGGCCGAGACAAATTCAATGGAAGGATCGTGATGAATTGAAAATATATAAATATGTGAAATTTAAAAATATAATTTATTATTAAAATTTAATATTCATATATTCATATATATATATATATATATTTGAATCGTGATCATGTGCGCTCAGCTCATATTATTCATATCCAACGATAAAGCGTCATCCATAAAAAGTGGAGGGCATACCCTCCATTCAAGATCAGACATAGAATCGGCCGCCCTAGCGATCATATGAGCAACCTGATTCGCTGATCTCTTAACAAAAGCAGTATAAATAAATTGATGCTCGCTAAGAAGAGCTTTACAATCCTCAATAATCATCGAAAAATAGGAAGGAAAGTTTTGTGTGGAGGTCAAGAAGTGAGTAATTATTTGACAATCCGTTTTCACACAAATAGGAACAAAAGAGAGGCTTTTGATCCAGCTTAGAGCTTCCCTGAAACATAACGCTTCACCTGTTTGAGGATCGTTCCACCCCGGTAAGATCATTAGCTTGCCTGCACAGTTTAGTCCTTTGAAATTCCGAATCACCATACCTAAACCATAAAAACTAGAAGGTAGAAGTGCCACGCCGATATTACATTTAAATTGATTCGGTTGCGGAGCTTGCCATTTGGATAGATTTATGGTTTGAATTGGTGCGGATGTGTTGATTTTCCTGTGTTGAGCAGTCGTCCAATCTAACAATGATGTTGTGGCTCTACGAAAAATGGAGGAGGGGTCCTGGGTTTTCTGCTGCCATATAACTTCGTTTCGATAGGTCCATAAACTCCATAAAAGCATACAAGTTTGCTCCTGCTGTGCTGTTCAACGACGAAGCATAATAGAGGCAAGCCAATGGGTGAACGTTATCGTAGGAGATAAGTTCCAATTCACATTGAAAAGACGCCAAACAGCAATAGCAAAATCACAAGTGAGAAATAAATGATGTTCAGTCTCTGGAGCTCTAGCACATATTGGGCAAGAATCAATGATGTCTATATGTCTTCTTTGTAAATTGGCTCTACACAGGAGTACATTTCTCAAGATGCGCCATATAAACAATTTAACTTTACCTGGAATGTGAAGTTTCCAAATTGTCTCCCATTGAAAGCCTATTACTCGAAATTCAACATTCACATTCTCCATACCCAACCAATAGCCTTCTTTGACTTTATACTCACCTTGGTTATTAAGAGTCCACATCCAATCATCCTTAGGCCTTGAAAAACTAAGTGGGATCTGTAAGATCAACTCTGCATCGCGTTGATTAGAAACTTGTCTGATGCGGGCTGCATTCCACCGATTTTCTTGAATGAGGTCAGCGACATATTCAACTTGGTCCGTATAAGCTGACTGTATAAATGGATCCCCAGCATCCATTAACCAGGGGTCATGCCAAATACGAATATCTTGTCCATACCCGAGCCTTCTTCGACAGCCCTGAAGCAGTAGTGATTTGGCCTGATAGATACTTCTCCAGATTTGGCTTGGGTTATTACCCAATTCTGCTGAAAAAAAATCAGAGTGACTTAAGTAACAAGACCGCCTAGTCTCTTTTGCTTTGGGTTATTTTTATTACTATTTTTAGGACGATTTGGTCAGTGTTATTTTACCTATTATACTCCAACAAATGAACGTGACAACTGCTTTCACCATCAATTCGTCAGTCCCTAACCCTAAAAAAACAAGGTGCAAAGTTTTTGATTAGGTTTTACCCTTCATTGCTTGAATTGCATCTTGAATTATGACAAAAAAAAGAAAAACAAGAAAATGAAAAATGAAAAAAAAGAATTGCAAAACCAAAAGTGTTACTGCCGAGTTCAAGAATTGCACTATTTTGGAAAGTCTTACGTGAAGAATTGGCAAGTGAATTGGACGAAATTTTTAGACCTATCATGTGTGACATTACCTTGAAAAGAATTCCAAAACTTGTCGCCATTGTTAGATTTCTTGATCGAAAGGAGTTAGGTTTTTCGAAGCACAACTTGAACGTTGATGATTCGAGAAGAAAAAGGCAAGAGGGTGAGATCATTAGAGCGGCCAAGACACACGGAGGGAGTATTCTAAATTCGAATGAAACACGTGAGGGAGTAATTTTGTGAGGTTATTTTGCTACTAACTTTTCTTTGCAGGAACAATTTTCATTGGGGATATGTCTAATGATAGCATGAGAGGCCAACAATCGGGAGGGGTGCAAGCCACCACCTTGGAGGTGATCCAACAGCTGAGTGAGAGCCCAAACACTGCTCTTGCTGGAATTAGAGGTGAAATGGAGAGACAAGCCTAAGAGATTGCTGCTTGAGGCATGACGCACGCGAAGAGCCACGAATGGGACGCATCGATCCTAGAAACTAGCAAGCTTCGATTGTGTTTAAGGATTATGGATCTAATGATGAGGGAGATTATGTGAGACCATATGGATGAGTTCAACGAGCTGATTTTGGGGATAGACGAGACAGTGACATTAGGTCTATTAAGATGCAAATTCCACCATTCAAAGGAAAGAATGATCCGGAGCTCTACTTGAATGGGAACAAAAGGTGGATATGATTTTTGAATGCCACAACTTTTCCGAGAAAGAGAAGGCAAAACTCGCAGCTGTTGAATTTTTCGATTATGCACTAATTTGGTGAGATTAATTGGTGATTTCTAGGAGAAGAAATAGGGAGAAAACCATAAGTACTTGGGCTGAAATGAAAGCGATAATGAAGAAGCGGTATGTTCCATCTTATTACTATCGAGAGATGCATCAAAGGATTCAACGCCTAACATAAAGGAATCAGACTGTGGAGGAGTATCATAAGGAGATGGAGATCACAATGATAAGGGCTATTTATAAGGAGGACTCTAAGGCTACAATGGCTCAATTTTTGAGTGGTCTGAACCGAGAAATAACCAACTTGGTTGATTTGCACAACTACACCGACCTCAAAGAGATGGTGAACATGACAATGAAGGTTAAGAGGCAACTTAAGTCATGGGACAACGAAGAGTGAGATGAGTTCTACTTCAAATTGGAACTCAAATTGGCCACGAAAGGAGAAGAATTTGAAAGGAAATGGGTTGGAATCCAGAAGGCCGAACCAAACTCTTCCGAAAACCAAAGGTTCATCTAATACTCCTAACACTCAAGCTTCTTCTAGCAAACATTCTTCAATTAAATGCTTTTGATACCTTGAATCTGGGCACATTGCCTCCCAATGTTCGTATAAGAGGGCTATGATTTGTTTTGAGGATGATGTTTTGGATGGAGAGGAAGATAAAACTTGTGTGGAACAGGTTGTTAAAGGCGAAACTCTTGTGGTTAGGAGGTGCTTAGTGTTTGGCATAGGACTAAAATGTTAGACCAACGAGAGAACTTATTCCATACATGATGTTTGGATAGTGGTAAAGTTTGTAGCTTGATCGTTGATGGAGGGAGTTGCACCAATGTCGGTAGTTTGGATATGGTCAGCAAATTGGGCTTAACGGTTCTAAAGCATCCATAATCGTATCACTTGCAGTGGTTCAATGAAAGTGGGGAAGTGAGCATGACCAAACAAGTGCTACTATCTTTCTCCACTGGGTTGTATGAGGACGAGGTTCTTTGTAATATGGTACCTATACAAGCTGGTCATGTTCTACTTGGAAGACCGTGGCAATTTGATCGTCAAGCTAACCATGACGGATACACCAACAAGTACTCGTTCAAGTTCAAGGGGTGGAATTTTATTCTTGAACCATTGTCTCCACAAGAAATTTACTTGGACAAAATTCAAGCCTTGAAAGGAAGATTGGATTTGGGTAGTGAGGAGCAAAAAAATAAAGAGGGACAAGAAGCTGAAAAGAAAAGAGATAATGGCTCATTGGAGATAGAAAGAATAAGTGAGCAAAAGAATGAGAGATGTGTAGGAGAGAAAAGTGTAAGGAGGGAAAACAAGAGAGAACCAAGAGAAAAGAAGGTGAGCTTGTATGCACATGAAAATGACTTAAGGAAAGCAAATGGAGCGAAGAGAGCGTTGATTGTGATTAGACATAGGGATTGTTTTCTTTCAGATACTAACCCTATTGATGAATCTTTGCCAAGTGTTTTTAAGTCTCTTTTACAAGAATACGAGCATGTTTTCCCAGAGGAGATGCCGAAAGGTCTGCCTCCTTTGCTAGGTATAGAGCATCAAATAGAATTTGTCCTAGGAGCATAAATTCTAAATAGGCCAGCCTATAGGAGTAATCCAGAGGAAACGAATGAGCTTCAGCGACAAGTAGATAAATTGCTTGCAAAGGGGAATGTGCGTGAAAGTCTTAGTCCTCGTGCTATTTCGATTCTACTAGTGTCGAAGAAGGATAGATCTTAGCACATGTGTGTAGACTGTCGAGCTATAAATAAGATCACGGTAAAGTATCGTCATCCTACTCCTCAGCTTGATGATATGTTGGATGAGTTGCATGGTGCATGTGTTTTTACAAAGATTGATATGAAAAGTGGTTATCATCAAATTCGCATAAAACCCATGGATGAATGAAAAACTGCGTTTAAGACTAAATACGGTTTATATGAGTGGTTAGTTATGCCATTTAGTTTATCTAAGCACCGAGTATCTTTATGAGATTAATGAACCATGTCTTGCGTGATTATTTGGGTAAACTTGTTGTTGTGTACTTTGATGATATACTTGTGTATAACACTAATTTGAATGATCATGTGGAGCATATACGTTGTGTGCTTGATACTTTCAGACGTGAGAAGTTGTTTGCAAACCTTAAGAAGTGTACTTATTGCATTGACAAATTGATATTCTTGGGATTTATTGTGAGCTCGAAGGGGATTGAGATAGATGAGGAGAAGGTGAACGCCATTTAAGATTAGCCAACAACAAAAAGTGTTTTGGATGGGAGGAGCTTTCATGGCTCAGCTAGCTTTTACCGGTGGTTTGTGAAAGATTTCTCCACCATTATTGCTCCTTTAACCAAAGTTGTCAAAAAGAAAAAGGGTTTTAGTTGGGGAAAAGATCAAGAGCATGCACTTAACTTGTTGAAACAAAAGTTATGTACCGCGCCTATGTTGTGTTTGCCTAATTTTGATAAAGCTTTTGAAGTAGAATGTGATGCCTCCGGGATCAGTATAGGTGTTGTCTTAATGCAGGAAAAACAGGTCTATTGCATACTTTGCTAGAAATTGAATGAAGCGCAACTCAATTGACAAAGAACTTTATGCAGTGGTGCGAGCGTTGGAAACGTGGCAGTATTATTTGCAACCAAAGGAATTTATCATAGAAACTGATCATGAGGCTTTTAAGTACTTGAAAGGACAAAGTAAATTGAGCAAGCGACATATAACTTGGGTGGGGTTTTTGGAAACCTTTCCATACGTGCTGCACTATAAGCAAGGTAAGGAGAATGTGGTCGCCGATGCTTTATCGCGCAAGTGTTCCTTAATCTCAACTGTTACTTCAAAACTTTTAGGGTTTGAGCATCTTAAGGAGTTATATGCCAATGATGTGGACTTTTCTAGTGTCTATGCCACTTATGAACAAGGTGCTTTTGAGAAATATTTCAGGCATGGTGGTTATTTATATCGGAAGATTTGTTTATGCTTGCCTAATTGTTCATTGCGTGAATTATTTGTGCTTGAAGCGCACGGTGGAGGACTTATGGGGCACTTTGGTGTCCCTAATACCTTAGATATATTGCATAAGCAGTTTTACTAGCCGGGAATGTGAAAGGATGTAGAACGCATTTGTGCCCATTGCATTGCTTGTAAATAAGCTAAATCAACTACCAAACCTCACAGCCTATACACGTCCTTACCTGTACCTAGTCACCCTTGGATGGACATTTATATGGACTTTGTTGTAGGGTTGCCGAAGGTAAAAAGGGGTGTAGATAGCATTTTTTGTTGTTGTGGACAGGTTTAATAAGATGGTTCACTTTATTGCTTGGAAAAAAATTGATGATGCCGTGCATGTTGCTGATTTGTTCTTTAAAAATGTCGTAAGAATGCATGGTATTCCTAGGTCAATAGTTTCGGATATGGACACCAAGTTTTTGAGTCATTTTTAGCGTGTTTTGTGGGGAAAATTAGGAACGAAGTTGTTGTTTTGTACTACTTGTCACCCACAAACTGATGGGCAAACGAAAGTTGTGAATCGAATGTTAGGGACTTTGTTGTGTGCTTTGATAGGAAAAAATTTGAAGACGTGGTCTGATTGCTTGCCGTTTATTGAGTTCACTTATAATCGTAGTGTGCACTCTACTACTGGTTATTCTACTTTTAAAATTGTGTATGACTTTAACCCTTTAACTATATTGGATATGGTGTCTTTACTTTTGCCTGAGTTAACTAGCCTAGATGGAGAGAGGAAAGCCGAGTTGGTTCAAAAGTTACACGAGAAGACTAAGCAATATATGGAGCACAAGAATGAGGTTTATGCACGCCAAGCCAATAGAGGATGCAAGGAGGTGATCTTCAAACCCGGCGAGTGCGTTTGGCTTCATCTTCGCAAGGAGAGGTTTCCTAACCGTAGACGGCCCAAGCTTGATCTGGGATGAGATGGTCCTTTTCAAGTCTTGGAAAGGATCAACAATAACGCCTATAAAATTGACTTGCCCTGTAAGTACAACGTGTACGCTACTTTTAATGTTGCTGACTTGTCTCCGTTTGATATGGATGTAGATTCGAGGATGAATCTTTCCAACAAAGGAGGGGCTGATATAAGCAAGGCTCCATATGATGGATATATCGACAGACACCGAGATCAACGCTGAGTTAATCGAGACTTGATGTTGCTTCCTAGTCCCGCAAGTCGGACTAGGCTTAAAAGATTCAAGACCAAGTTAAATTCATCAGTGGCTCACGTGGTTGATGATGGACTCCGGGAGAATCAAGATCCTCGGTCGTAGCTCCAGTTTGTCAGTTTGAGCCAAGTTCTGGGCCCGAATAGACCTTTACGGGTGCGCACTCTAGGCACGTACGCCAGCACCCAGCAGACCTAGGCGTGCAAGCATAGACGCAGCCCGCCAGGTGCGCCAGACTAGGCGCACTACCTGGCCTCTTTTGCTTTGGGTTGTTTTTGTTGGGACCCAATCTCGGAACCGGATCCCAACCGGAAAAAGACGAAAAACGGAAACGGAAGTACGGAGAATCGAAAACACAACACGAAAGTATCAAATCGGATCGGATACGAATCCGCGAATGTTTAAGGAGCCAAAGACAACTAAAGGTTCGGAAACAAGGAAAGCGAAGAATCGCGAATCAGAATACAAATCGAATCGAATCGAAAAACAAATGTCCAACATCCGGCAACGAAGATTGATCGAAAAACTATGCGAGTCGCGTTGGAAATCCTAAGACTAAGCCGAAAATCTAAATATAATTTTTCTTTTTCTTTTTTTCTTAATCCATCAAAACCATATAATTTCCTTATTCGAAAATTTTATCCTCATTCAATCTTATATAAAGCACTTAATTTCCCAAACGGAAAATCATTCTCAATCAACACTCAATTCATAAATTTCGTCTTAATCAAATCATACATATCCCAAAATTTCATCCATAAACCAAATTCTTATCTCATTTATAACAAAACCTATTCAAATTCTTACTTTGCCATAACCCGATTTTATCGAAAATCGGGCAGCATAACGGCTGTATTTTGAACAGCCCAAAAATCTGCAAAGTTTCAAAAACACTTCTATAATGTCCAATCACAACTCAGAATCATCGGACCTCCCGTCCGGAATCCGAAACACCAGCAGAACACACATCTATACCTAATACTTCAAAATTCTCAATCCAAAACATAAATCAATTCGAACACAATCCAATCATATTCACCTCACTACAACATACAATTCCAATATTTACTTACATATTTCAATTCCATACATAAATTTCATAATTTCTTAATTCTTCCTAATTCATATACAAACTCAACTCCATACATAAACTCAAATATTTCTTTACAATTTATACATCTTCTGAATTAATTGCTTACAAAAGAACCCCAAAATCAATACATAATCCATAATTGTCATACATCATAAATTCAATGCTTACAATACATTAATGGCATTTCATCCATAACGACGAAACCAAAACCAAACTCCAGAATACACAAATGACTAACTAAGCAAAAACGAACATAAGCCTTGACTTTCTTTCATCCGCTCTCCTGCTTAATACCTGGAGATGGGGATGAAAGGGGGGGTGAGCTTTCGCTCCGTGGATAACATATTTATACTCGAAAAATAAGCAAAAAGCATTTCTTAAAATATTTGTCATTTATAAACATTTCTTTTTTCAAAACTTAGTTCTCAAGCTTTTCAAATCATTCAAAAATATTCTTAATCAATTTCCAAAATTCTTACGATTTCAAAACTCATTTCTCGAAAATTCACAATTGTTCTCACAAATCATGTACAATTTTCGAAAATATGTATGCATCACATATAAATGTATCACGAACATAAACAAAATCAAAATTCACATAACATATCAGAATGGTTTGGTTTCGGTCCAAACGGAACGTACTGCACAGTCCCGCATAGCGGTCCTGTGCAGCCGTGAACAGAACGTACTACACCTTCCCGCATAGCGGTCCGGTGTAGCCGTGAAGGGAGTCCGAAATCGAAACTCCAGTGCCACTAACGGGCAGCCGGGAGAAGGCTTAAGGGAGACCAGTGCACTGACTCTTACGGAGGGGACCAACCAAACCCACATAATCACACATAGTCATACTTGAAAATCATCTTGCCCGAAGGCACTTTTCGAAATTCGATTTTTCATGCGCAGATCATATTCATAAACAATCCAAATCACATAACACATTCTCAACATTCAAGAATGCAACATTTATTGCAATTATTAAAACATGCAAACACAATGAA
>JANKOD010000006.1:12004598-12018531 GCA_026284645.1 Erythroxylum acuminatum | reverse complement strand
TTGGAATATCTTCGCGATTGGAGTGATTAGAAAGGCATTGGAGGAAGTTGTCAATGGCGGAATCAGAAGTTGAGCCGGAGACTGAACATGAAACGATAAAAAATATCGAGAGCGTTGTGAAGGTTAAGGCCTTCTTCATTAGTTCTTTTTTTTTTTTGGAGAACGTTTATGGTTGTTTCTTGTCCAGTTAATATATTGTTGTATTTATATATAGGTAAGGAGAAGGATCAATAAGTTCACAATCCCTCGTTAATTGGATTGAAATTAATGAATTGGATTCAATTCATTAATTTTATGTAATTGAATTCAATTTATACGTTTAAAATACTAAATCAAATCACATAATTGAATCTCATTTTCTTTATGAGATGTGAATTGAATTCTGAATTAAAGAGCCAATTCTTTTCAAAACATTAAAAATTCTTTTTCCAAATATACACATCATAAATATACAAATTACTACAAAATATACACACATTGATTACGTACTATTTTTAGTTAATGATAAAAAAGATATATAAAGTAGTTGAATTCATTTTTATTGTATTCTAAATAATGTAATTGAATTCAATTATAATATTTATAGATTTATTCCAAACAGTGTAAATCGAATTTAATTCAATCCCACAATTGTAATTGAATCTAATTCAAAAATTTTCAAACTGCCTGTTTGTAACTCTTTCAGTTATTGTTATATTCCTGCAACAGTTATTTTACACCTGATTTCTAGGGAGGCAGACGATGCTTATCTTCGCATGCATTGACTTTATTGACACTAAATGAAGATAAGATTTCCTTTAATGTAAACATGTCACAGGTAACATTCTTGGCATCTTTGATAATTGAAGGTAGGTCTATATCGTGAAAAGTACATTGATCTTGGCATCTATGAATATTATTGCTGCGTCCACTTTGAACAATTCTTTTCTTCGATTCTTACGTTTCAACGTTGGCCAAGCAAAGCAAATAAATTGAAACCAGAACCTAAATATGAAAGGGTTGGAGTCAAACACGTGATTTCGAAAATTTGTAATTTAATAAATCTGTATATTCAAATAATAATAGATCAATTGATTTACAATTCAATAAAAACATAGCTTTCTAATGTAAAGTTTGTAACACAAAGAGGTTTTGTTGCAAGATACGAATAATTATACGGATCATTTGTATGCTTTGACGGTCCAAACATGTAGGAGAGACTTCCCGTATGGCTCGCGATTAAACACTTTGAACATTTGTATGTTTTGACGTACGGTCCAAACATGCAGGAGAGACTTCCCGTATAGTTTGCGATTAAACACTTTGAACTTTTGTTTTTGTATTTTCACATCGTACACATTGTTGGAGTCGACTAAATGCAAAGCCCTGATATTTATTTCTCGGTTTGACTTTTCAATTATGACTTCCCAAGTCTTCGTGGAAAGTACGGGAAGATCCTAAGTATGGCCACAGATTTCCAATGCATTGATAATGATATTAAATTTGTTATAACTTTGTCCGTTTATATTATGTTTATTTATATAGATTAAAAATGATAATAATAAAGAAGTATGTAACTGCACATTCACTAAAAAAAATGTTGCTCTTGGGTTGAATAAAATGTTGCCATTCATATATATTTATACGGTCAAGACGCTATGTTTTCAATAACTTTCTTGATTTTATGTTTAAATATAACTTTTTTCATAGTAATTGCTACCTACTATTTCTATTAAAAACTTGTTCTGATTATAAAATTTTCTTATACATGAATGTGAGAAATAATTTGTTACTAAAATACGTAATGTTAAGAGGCATGAAAAAGATTTAAATCATAATAAAAGAAAGTAATATAGTGAGGTGATAAGAATAATTAATTATTAGTATATGGTCAATCAAATATAAGATTAACGGGAAAGAATTGAGTGATAGAAAAGAGGCTCTTAGACATAATTGTAAAAGAAAGGCAAAAGGCCATATTTAACCCCAAGGTTTAAATATTCTAATAAATTGTAAAAGGTCAACAATGACTTGATATATGTTATACTGTGACTAAATCACTCTCCTTCTCACCATCTCCAATGGAGATGTTGAGCTCATCTCAATCTCAGTTCATGTCTAATGAGAGCTCATCCACTGCTCTCCTCACTATTTGATCGGTGACTTATACTCTAATGGTAAAACTGAACTCTTTCATCTTTCTATCTCCCTACCTGACTCTCTTGTTCTTTTTTAATCAAAATTCTATAAATTGTAGTTATTTTGGAAAAGGAAAAGGAATTAAATAATAAATGTAAAAGGTTATACAAAGCAGATATAATCTACAGGGGAGTACCATTAACAACCTTGCATTACAAGGTAAGAATTAAAGACAAAAAGCCAGATGAGTAAACATGACTGTAGTTGCTTCACTATAGATGCAACAAAGATATTGTGCTTGAGTTGCAATTTTGATTCAGATTTTTCTACAAAATGAGCTCCCTAACTTCAGTGCCAATCATAGACTTCAAGGTTTCTTTGAAAGAAATTTTGTTGGCAAACCGTATGTGGTTCCTTTCTTGCCATAAAATGTAGACACAAAGTCCTAGAGTAATGTTGTGGATCAGCTAGTCTACTTTTGTGTAGACATTCTGGTTGATATGCGTTGAAAATGTCTGGAAGTGAGTCCCCCGAATTGAGCCATAGACATTTCGTGGTGATATCTTCCCAAATATCTTTGTTTAAATGAAATTCAAAGAAGAGATGATTCCTTGTTTCATCATGTACCAAGCACATTGGACAAGTTTTATTAACTTGTAAGAAAGGCATTCAATCAGTGATATTTAACTTATTTTTTATGGCCAACTAGAGAATAAAAGAAATTCGTGGTGTTAAAGTCTTACACCATATTGTATTAAACCATTTAACCTTACAACTCTTACTCTGTAACAGATTCATGATAGCTTTGTTAGTAAGGGTATGAACAAGTTTATCGTTTAGAAAAAAAAAATCTTGCATATCTAGATTAGGGGGTTCTAGGTTGAAGGTGTCTCAACCGAAGAGGGAAGTGCCAGGAGCTACCTTGTATCAAGCTGTTGAGTCTGGTGTGTAGTGGGGGTATTGGAGTCCCCGAATGGTGTAAAGAATTTATCAACAATCCTTGGCCCGAACAATTATTATACAAAAGTGATATCAATCTCCCGCTGCCAATTTCGCATGTCATCTCTTGTTGTGCCATATCCTGTAGCTGTAGAATTTGATTAAGAAAGTGAGAGTTCAATGGATTTTTCTTGATTTTCTAGATGCTTTCACCTTGGAGGAAATAAGAGTGTAGCCATTTGATCTAAAGATATTTTTTTCAATTAAAATCCACCAGAACCTATTAAGAATCAATGCTTGATTAGTGATTTTGATGGAGCATAAATTGAGGCCACCTTCTTCTTTCATGTAACATAAATCAGCCCATTTTGCTTTAGCAGCTCCTGGGTACCATTCAGATGACTCCATAATTTCTTTTGAGGATCCTTTCAATTGATTTGATGATACTTTGGGATACAAATATATGGGAGCTCCAATATATGTGCATTGAATTGAGTGCAAATTTGATGAGCTGCAATTTACCTATAACGGAAAGTGATTTGTTCACCTAAGACTAAACTCTTTTCTATTAGAGGAATGCATTCTAGGTGGTTTAGTCACTTTACAGACACTAGTAGGCCAAGATATAGGATAAGAGGACATTTGAGTTTCATTCTCGTAGCTCAAGTCATCTTCCCATAGCTTGTTGTCATTACAAAGTCGTATGATAGGAATCTCATTGGGGAGTTCATTAGAAAGCTCGATGCTTACCCAGATTCTAGCATATCCTATACATTTCTAGGTAGCAGTAGGTTCATCCATGCATAATGGTCTTCTAATGTAACTAGTTAAGGAGCTTAAACTTTGTGTAGCTCAGTATTCAAGGGGGACATTATGAAAGCTTATCTAAAAGGGCATGTAGCACCCCACTCTTATAGTGCATATCCCCGAACAAACCAACAGTATTCGAGAACATACTCTACGAGGGTGTCATGCTAGAACAGTCAGTCAATCAAACTCATTACAACATTTTCAAACATCACACACATATTTAGGAAATCAATAAACCAATTGGACCCACTTTATTCATAAACATTTTGATTCACGAGTGTTACTATACTCATTGATCAATCTCATTTACAAACATTTCCAATTTGGAAAGTCATTACAAAATAGAATTATTCAAATAATCGAGGTACGATAATTGCGAAATACACAAGTTGATACAAAAATAAAGAAATACAAATGAAGATGTGAACTGATCCCATCCTCTATCTTTTACTCAAATGTAGTGGATAGACTTCAATTTGTCTAACTGGAGATCTTCTCTAAGCCTGAAAAATAATGTTGCATTTTTAGGGTGAATTTTGCGAATTCAGTGAGTGGACCATCCTTAATGACTCACCCAATCACATAACACGTCAATTAATATAATCACATAATTCACATCATTTTATTTATCAAGAAGTAACATCACAAAACTCTTTTGTTCATAATTTTCACATTTCTCATTCATCACAATTCAACAATATATTTCAATAGCTCAAATATACATATTAAATGTATATGCTATGCTGTAGCATCTCACTCCCACAAGACACATACCCTACATCATTTGTGATATCCGAGTTCGAGCCCCACTAGGGTGGCATGCTAGGGCACTCAGTCAATCAAAAATCAGTATAATTTTTTTAATAACAAATATATACACCTTTTTTCGAAAATCAACAATTCAAATCAGGCCCACTTTTAATCATAAACATTTTCAATCATAACAATACAATCAACAAAATTTCAATAGCTGTTTGTGGCCCATCATAAATATAAAACGCTTGAGTTATAATGTCTTTACATTACAAAATAAATCATTTGTACAATAATTTCAGAATATTTAAATTTATACAAAAATAGGAAAAAACAAATGCAGACGCGAACTGATCCCGACCTCTAACCCTCACTTGTACGTTGTAGGGAAACTTCCGTTTGACTAACGGAGTATTCTTCTGATCCTGAAAAATATTTGCAAATTTTGGGTGGGGTTTGCGAACTCAATGTGAGACTATCATCGATGGCTCACCTAGTCACATAACACTTAATTAACAACTTTGCATAGTTGAACACATATCACATTTACATGTAAGAGCAATTCAATTTGGCATTTCAAACAATCCACATACTTGGCAGAATGCATGTGAAATGCTCATGAGACACTTTTCCAATTATTACGTTGTTGTGACCGAGTGCCTGAACTGTTCCATATCCATTTTGGATATCGAGCTCATTAATAAATGTCCCTTATCCGATGAGGATACAGGGCCCATTTTACATAGTGAGCCTTAGGCTTTTAATCACTGTCTGAGCTCGAGGCTCTTTTCACACGTTGAGCTTTAAGCTCTGATCAGTGGCTACTTTGGTCACAACTCCCTTTATCTGATCATGCATTCATCTATGGAATGCATTTCACATTTTCAATCAATCATATCATAACGCAATTAGTTCTTCACATTCACATTCAAGCAACACTTCAATATACATTTCACATTTCACAATCATCGAACCTTTTGTCTGAAATCAACAATCAAGCCGCATTCATTCAATCATTTCAAAATAGAAATTAAGTAAACAAGTAATTACGTGAGACCACCTAAGTTACTCCCCAGTTGCTCCCGAAGCTAATGCCTGAAAGTTTTGGCAACGTCTGGAGGTTGACATTCCAATTGCTCCTCTATATTAAACAACACACACATATATCACAATTTGTACAATCATAAGTGCATAATAATGCACATAAATGAAATGAAATATGTACAATGCATGTTCATGACAATCCTAAGTATTTTACCATCAATTTCATCACAAAACCATTTCCATATCAAACTCATCTAAGTATAATTTATACTTAGGTGTATGCCTCCCTAAAATCCATTAAAATCTCTATTCCTTTCTCATTGACTCACTTCAGATTTTTCCAAGTCACACTTTTGGGTCTACTATTCACATTCAATCAGAAAGTGAAACTGATGTACTTTAGTCATACTCTCTTCTAGAAAAGTGTTCCTCTATGTCTTATGTTCCTATTGATACCAAAATCACTCAATTTGGTTCAGTAATTTGGAAGATAGGTGTCAAACATTTTCGGGTTGTCATATTAAAAAACAGTGTACTATGCAAAACTTCCATTCAGAATTTGAACATCATAGAGACTAAATCACAATTCAACCTTTTCATATGAATTGTAATCCTATATCTCTAGTTTACTCCAAAATAAAAATCATCTCATTTTGAATCCTACAGGTCCAAATATAATCAAAATACTGAAGGGTGTTCAGTAAGATAATCCTATTTACACTGTTCCAACAGAATCCACATTTTCATTTGATCAATCTTTTCCAATTCAATTTAGAATGCTACCAATTTTTATGGAGAGGTAGAAAACAAATGTGTTAGGAATCTATTGGTTTAAGAATCAAGTCATTTGGATGTCTAGAGAAGAAGTTATGGCCAAAAGAATCAAACATGGTTTTATCCTCAATCATATTGAACCTGTTTCGAGACAACAGCCATAACTTTCTTTAGGATATCGGATTAAGGTCATCTTAAGAAGGTTTCAAAGAGGATGTTGAGATATAAAACTTTTGTGAAGACTTCAAAGAGAGATTCTGTCATCTTGAGGGTCAAAATTAGACCAGACAATACAAGATGAATAGTGCCTAGAAGAAGTTTATGAACAGTACACAGACAACTCATCACCAGACGATACGTCTTCACTAGACGATATGACGTTATCACTAGACGATATGACATCATCACCAGACGATATGTCTTCACAAGACGATACGTCTTCACCAGACGATATGACATCATCACCAGACGATACAACTTTACTCCTGAGCATTTCCACTTATAAGGACCATAACTTTCAACTCAAATGTCCAAAAATTTCATACTATATATCATTAGAAAGATAAAAGAAAGATCTACAACTTCCATGCAGACAATTTTGTCAAAATCTATCTAAATTAGTACAGTTAACTCATGTAAGTTCGTATCAAAATTCAACTCTCTCCTACTATTCATTCCCAGAATTTGTAGACTTCCAAATTTTTTCAAAAATCCAACACTTCTAATTTTATTCTAATCATTTCTGACTCCATTCCATTAAATTCATTCAACACAATTCGTACTACTCCTAAACATGCACTTTAACCAAGAACCATCAAAAAACCAAAAATTCATGGTTCATCCTATTCATGCGCTGTCACCTTGCCTTCATTTTCAACAATTTTTCATATTCTCTATTTTCTTCTCAACCTTCACTTATACACTCACTCCCATCTTAGACCATCATTTTACAGCTACTCTTTAACTCAAAAATCATTTTCTTGATCATCTCTAAGGAAAACACTTACTCACGTACACACCCATATATATATTTACATGCACAGTGAAGAAATAGAGCATGTCACCTTTCCAAACTTTAATCTTCTACACTAACCCTATACACCATTTCATTGCTATTTCTAAATCCAAAAATCATTTTTACATCACCTAATCACTAACAATCTTTCAAAAAACTAAATTAACACTATAACTAAATTTTTTGTCCCAACAACACAGTACTCATGAATATACATGTAAATGCCATTGTCCATGTAGATGACAATAATCCATCAAATTTATTTCATAAGTCCCCAGCTCGAAAGGATTTATTCACTACCTACTTGCTGAAACTCCAAAATCTTCAATTATCTTCAAGCCCTAAACTCCATGCAAATCATGTATTTCACTGTGTACAATGACCAGCTTATGGTTTTTCTTAGGGTAGAAGCCACAAATAGCAAAGTGGGTTTGGTATAGGAAAAGGAAAAACACAGAAACCTCTTAGAAGGTGTTTGATGAAAAACTTTGTATATTGGGAGGAAATTCAAAGAAGGTGATTATGAAGAAGTTAATTGGACAAAACTTAACCTTTCATCTCTCAGAGAACAACAACCTACTTCTAGCAAAAGTACAAAAAGAAACTTGACACTTATCACTTTCCTAAGGTCTAAGCTCTAACCAAGTTTCTTTTGAACTAAACTCTTTAACTCCTATCTTTACAATCCAATTATCTCCAAATATATTTTGATTCCTTGTTCCCTATTTATTTTTTTATAAAACTCCATAATTCTCTATGAATTATGAAAATAAAATCCTAAATTCACCAAAATTCACAAATACAATATTTCCACTAATCAATAATATTTTTAATATAAATAAATTCAAAATTCCTAAAAATCGCAACCAATTATACCCGAAATTATTCATGAATGCATGTACAATGATTTTCATGTGCAACAACTTCACTATTCATGTGTATGTGTATGACATTTTATGCATGAGCATGAAAATGAATTTCTAAACTCTCATTGATCACTCATATTGACTATTTTAACCTTTCCGCAGGTAACAGGATGTTACAGGTATTGACTGCTTCTGCCCTCTGCCCATAATTTCTTATCTAAGCTTGCAGCTGCACTTCTCAACATCGCTCTTGTTCCTTCCAACAGAGTTCTATTCATCCGCTCTACTACTCTAGTTTGTTGAGGAGTGTATGCCATCGTGAACTGCCTTTTGATGCCTTCTTACTTGCAGAATTCATCAAATTCTTTACCAGTATATTTACCTTCATTATCTGAGCGCAAAGACTTGATTTTCTTACCAAATTCAAGTTTCACTTGCGTTTTGTAAAATTTGAAAGTTAGAAACACATCTTCCTTCCTCTTGATAGAAGACACTTAACATCTCCTCGAATAATTATCAATGAATGATATAAAGAAATTTGCTCCTTCTAGGAACGTAACTAGTGCTTGCCATACATCAAAGTGAATCAATTCTAGAATTTCTTTACTTCTGAACTTTGATGAACTTCAATCGATGTTGTTTACTCACAATGCAATGCTCATAGAAGGGTAGTGATACCATTGTGAGATAATCCCAAATCTCTTTTACTGTCTTCTTCTCCTCTATGCTTGACAACACCCCATTTGCTAGTGCCAGATGAAGATTTGCAATAGCATTCTCGTCCATCTCATTCCACTTATTATCATCTGTGAATGTTGTCAGCCTTTCGCTGATGGCTGCTAAACGGTTATCTTTTCTCAATAAAGCCTTCATCTTCAACTTCCACAATGCGAAATTACTCCCATTGAATTTTTCAATCTCAAATTTTACTATCATTTCTTCTATCACGAACAGAATTTGGCTCCCACTATTCACGTGAATAGTATCTGTATGTATGAATAGTTCCCGTACGTATATATAGTTCTGTAGATATGAATAGTATTGTATGCATATATATGAATAGTATTGAACACATGAATAGTAATGTATACTTGAATTACAGTAGGTATACTGTTTAATGCAAAAATAAATGAACAAACAGTTGTCACCTTTTGTGGTTACTGTTCATCAACTTTTACTGTGCTCACCCAAACTCCTAATGAATTACGCCAAAAAATACGTCGTAATTTTCTCACCTTCCTCTAATGCCACTTGTTGTAAAAATCGACTAGATTAGAACAAATTCGCAGCTAAATAAGACTGAAGAAATAGTAATTAACAAATATATTTTACGTAGAAAACTCCTCAATTAAGATAAAAATCACAGGCAAAAAAAAGAAATTTCACTATAAAATTTATGAGTATAACCTCGATATATTTTACAAAGAGAAACACTAACTCTCTCACTAAATAGGAAACACATTCTCTAAACTTTTATGGAGATTTCAACAAAAGAAGAGATTTATGGGATGATTTACTCTCTTCATCTCTTGCTTATTTATAGGCAGGAGATTGTCGGATGAGTGGTCAATTTGTGGATTTATTTGAACTTTGGTACCATTTTCGACAATTTACTGTCACCTACGATAAATGCATTAAATGTCCATTGAAGCCGTAGCAAACAAAAAAAAGCTTGGCTTCGGAGGACTAGGCCCGACGCCTGACTGTATAAAATCCCGATTCAACAACCGCCAAGAACTGAAAGCCATTTGGAAGAAAAAAGGATTGCATGTCTTTGTGTTGTGTCAGTGAGAGAGTGAAAACAGAAAGAGAGGTATCAAATAAACCTAATTAAAGAGCTATGGACAGGCATTTAGTGCTTGCTAGTAGTGTGAATGCATATGAGAGAAATAGAGAGCTGTCAAAGCCCTGAGAGAGCTTGAAAGGAGTCGGTGCATGCAGGAACTAACTTTGTCTCGGTGCGTCTGCGCGCATGTGTTTATACTGTATGCGTAGATGTACAAAGAGATAGAGAGAGGTGTCAACTGGTGATAGTACATCAGTGGGCCAGAGAACTGTGAAAACCCTTGAAGCATGAAAGCCAGTCGGTGGTTGAGGAAGAAAATGCGAGTGAGAGATACATGAGTCTGTAAAGGACTCTCTCTCTCTCTTTCTGATTATAGAAATAAAGGCAAATGTGAAAACTAAGAGAGAAAGCATCAAATGCTAAAGAACAACATAATTACATCATAAGCACGTGGATTTGTGTTCCATTCCAGCAAAAAGCCAAGGCGGCGGTTTCATCGGTGTTTGTAAAGTTTGAATAATACAAACAATGTTGGTCAAAAGAGGAAAACTAAAGGTGAATCGGAAAGAAGAATAAGAGGAATATTAATTATTACCCCTTTCATCTCATGCTTTAAGTGTGATTTCTTATTGTAGTGTCTCTCTAAAGCCTGTGCTTATCCAGGTTGTTTACCCATAAACGGAGGTGCTTTTTTTATTAGTCTTTTTTTTTCTGAAATTTTAGGGGAAGGGAATTCTCCTGAACCAATGTATCGGCAGAAAACATCATCATCACAGTGAACCCATGACTCCAAAAAAGACTCAATGATTACACGCCAAACCTCAGTAAAACCCACGTATAGAATAACTATTGGCGCAGACAATGTCTTTAATAATAATGCATAAAAAAATTTAGCTCGGATAACATGACTTCCATCCATAGATGCCGGGGGTCTAAATAAACAGAATTAAATTTATTTATTTATTTATTACCTGAGTCAAAACATTCGAGGATAAAAATAAATACCATCGTTGAAATATCTTTTCAATAAAAGAAAAACTCGTTTTTAGTGTAAATATATAAAAGCAAACACTTTAAATAAATAACCACAACAACAATAACAATACTCATTGTAAATTCTGCTACTGTGTGAGATATGGAGAGATTAGTAGTACGCAGCCTTATTCCTCACTAGTAAAGAGATTGTTTCTAAATGATCCACATTAAGCAGGAAGGAAGGAAGGGGAAAAAAAACCAAATAAATATATAATAATGAATAAATAAATAGTAGTAATTACAATTATAAGTAAAATGATCATAAAAATAAATAAATACAAATATATATATAAATATACATAATAAAATGGTTGAACAGAAAGCCTGAAAAAAGGGCTCTTAAAAACAACGTTAAGCATACATAAAATAGGTGAAAGGATAGAAAAAAACTTATATAATTTGAGATATAATTAAAGGGAAAAAAAAAAGGAAGAATAGTATCTTGCTTGAACCATTTAGACACAAAAAAATACGAAGGTCATGATTGATTTCATAAAAATAATTATAATTAATAAAATATATTTTCCTACCAAAAATTTTCTATTGGGATGAATCTTGAGTTATGAAACTTGTTAAAACAATCTTCTTAATTAACACGGCATTGGTGAAGAACCCTCTATGCACCGAATATGGACTCAATGTCTCTTCTTCAGAGAGTTTAGAAGTGAAAGAGTTCTAACTTTTTCTATTTGGGGCGGCTTTTATATAAAAACTTTGTACTTATGTATATTAGATATAAATATAAATTAATATAACATGTTTTATTATATTAAAATACTTTAAATCCTAACAAGTTATGTTAAGAACAACAAAAATGATTATCATGAAAATAGGAATTTGGTTTCATTATCACATAAAAATTGTAATCTATAGTCTTATTAGTATCATCATTTGTTAGGTTCTTTGTGTTGTACTGTTATCTTTTCAAACAAAGACTGATAAAGAAGATTTAGTTTTGTAGGAAGTAAAAATTGCAGAAAAGTAAAGAACACTGTTTTTACTTGGTTCGATAGCTTAAATGCTATCTACGTCCAAGGATCTCACACTTGTGGTTCTACTAGTATCAAGAAAAGAGTAAGTTTAAATGATATTGAGTGTTTTCTAAAAACACCTGCAAAGAGTCTATGAACTCTCTTCAGTGCCCTCAGATATGTACTTTAGCAGCTCTCAAACTTTCACTCTATTTCTATCACTCATACTATTGATTACAATAATGGGTTTAATGTACTCACTATGTATTCTGACTGAGGCTTGTGTTTCTAATAAGTAGTTGCATTCAGCTATGTCTTCATAAGTCAGGTATGAGTCACATATCTCTCACGTGCTTTGACTTATGCTTCATACTCTGCATTTTGAGCTTTGCTTCTGACTTGTGCTACTCACATGTCTTACTAAGACAAAGCACTTTACTCCTTCTGTTCCTAAGTTCGAGTCTTTCTCTCTTTCTTCTTTGTGAGTTTTAGACATATATCCTCCACGATTCTTTACACACACATCTTTGAGTCTTCATATCTGTCTTATGTTTGATGTGTTTTTGTTGAGGATTGATGGAGAACTGGTGTATATCACCACATTTGTTCCCTCCTTCATTAATCTTCACGAATTTCATTGATTTGTGAGTGTTTCAGAAATCCAAAAACACTAGTTTCACCAAAATTGTGAGATCGAGAGAAATATCCTTCGATTGTTGTCGACTTCAAAGGGCTTCACTTATCTCTAGATAATCCCTACAGAAAGTGAACTTCTTTGGAGTCACAATCTTTGTACCGAAGTCAGATGAGTTTGAATCACCTGCGATTTTCTCCAGAGTGAATATCCCTTATGCTATTTTATCTCTAACGAAATGGAGTCGCACGTCGATGTGTTTGGATTTCTCATGCAAGATAGGATCTTTGCTAAGGTAGAGTGCACTTTGACTGTCTGTATATATTATTGATTTCATGATGTTGATATTGATTTCCTTTAATATGCCTGATAATCATGTTAGCTCCTTTACTCCTTCAGTAATTGCATAGTATTCTGCTTTCGTAGTTGATAGAGATACTACTGATTGCTGTTGTGCTTTCCAACTAATTGTATTTCCTGATAATGTGAAGAAGTGTGTAGAAATTGACTTCCTTGTATCTTTATCTGTTGCATAATCAACATCCACAAAGCCATATAATGACATATAATTGCATTTAGCTAGTTCATTCTTTGAAAATCATAATCCTAAATTAATAGTTCCAGCTAAGTATCTAAGAACTCCTTTCAACCCTTGCTAGTGTTCTAAACCTGGATTGGCCATAAATCTGCTTAAAATATTGATAGCATAGGCTAGTTTAGGTCTTGTACATAGAATAATGTACATGATACTTCCAACACCAACATCGTAAGGATAGTGTACCATAGCTTTCTATTCATCCTCTGTCTTAGGACCCTTACTAGACACCATCTGTAGGTGAGATCCTAAGGGGTAAGAACTTGGTTTAGCTTTTTTCCATGTTGAACTGAGCTAAAACCTTTTTGATATAGTTTCTTTGAATAAACCATAACTTTCCTTCCCTCCTTTCTCTGATTATCTGCATTCTTAGAAGCTTTTGTGCTTCTCCAATGCCTTTCATCCCGAAGTGATTACATAGCTCAGATTTTATCTCTTCAATTAAGCTTAAGTCTTTCCCTATAATAATTAGGTGATAGAAGAAGCCTTGGAAATGGAGATCAAGGTGCCACACGTCAAGACAAGCTTACTTTGCCAAGTGGACCTATTACAAGGCAACGTGCAGCAAGGCTTAAACAAGCACTTCAAGGGTT
>JANKOD010000006.1:11987719-12004498 GCA_026284645.1 Erythroxylum acuminatum | reverse complement strand
TGACAGAAAAGACTATGAGCAAAAATTAGGCTTCTTGGACATAATTGTAAAAGAAAGGCAAAAGGCCATATCTAACCCCAAGGTTTACATATTCTAATAAATTTAATTGACAAACATTAAAATTTAACGCTAAGTTTAACAAAGAAATGAACAATAATATGATGCTGTTGGTTTTCTGCCATATCAACGATGGCTTGATATATGCTATAATGTGACTAAATCGCTCTCCTTTTCACCATTTCCAATGGAGATGTTGAGCTCATCTCAATCTCAGTTCATGTCTAATTAGAGCTCATCCACTATGCTCCTCACTGCTTGATCGGTGACCAGTGACGAAGTCAGAAATTTAAGAAAGGAGGGCCTAAATATTTATTTTTTTAAATTTTGGGGGGCCCAGTGCAAACTGACCCCTAAATAACTATGTCCTTATATATATAAATTAAAAATTAAAAATATTTAATTTTTTAATCTTGGGGGGCCCAGTGGTTTAATTAAAAATATTTAATTTTTTAATCATGGGGGGCCCAGTGCACCATTGGGCCCCATGTGCCTCTGTCACTGTTGGTGACTTATACTCTAATGGTAAAACTGAACTCTTTTATCTCTCTATCTCCCTACCTGGCTCTCATGTTCTTTTTTAATCAAAATTCTATATATTGTAGTTATTTTGGAAAAGGAAATTGAATTAAATAATAAATGTAAAAGTTATACAAAGCAGATATAATCTATAGGGGAGTACCATTAACAACCTTGCATTACAAGGTAAGAATTAAAGACAAAAAGCTAGATGCGTAAACATGACTGTAGGTGCTTCACTATAGATGCAACAAAGATATTGTGTTTGAGCTGCAATTTTGATTCAGATTTTTCTAGAAAATGAGCTCCCTAACTTCAGTGCGGATCATAGACTTCAAGGTTTCTTTGAAAGAAATTTTGGGTATGTGCTTCCTTTCTCGCCCTAAAATGTAGACACAAAGTCCTAGAGCAACGTTGTGGATCAGCTAGTCTACTTTTGTGTAGACATTCTAGTTGATATACATTGAAATATGTCTAGAAGTGAGTCCCCCGAACTGAGCCATAGATGTTTCGTGGTGATATCTTCCCAAATATCTTTGTTGAAAGGGAATTCAAAGAAGAGATGATTCCTTGTTTCATCATGTACCAAGCATATTGGAGAAGTTTTATTAACTTGTAAGAAAGTCATTCGATCAGTGATATTTAACTTTTTTTTTATGGTCAACTAGAGAATAAAAGAGATTTGTGGTGTTAAAGTCTTACACCATATTGTATTAAACCATTCAACCTTACAACTCTTACTCTGTAACAGATTCATGATAGCTTTGTTAGTAAGGGTATGAACAGGTTTATCTTTCCAAAAAAAAAATATCTTGCGTATCTAGATTAGGGGCTTCTAGGTTGAAGGTTTCTCAACCGAAGAGGGAAGTGCCAAGAGCTACCTTGTATCAAGCAGTTGAGTCTGGTGTGTAGTGGGGGTGTCGGAGTCCTCAAATGGTGTAAAGAATTTATCAGCAATCCTTGGCCCGAACAATTATTATACCAAAGTGATATCAATCTCCCATTTCCAATTTCGCAAGTCATCTCTTGTTGTACCATATCTTGTAGCTGTAGAATTTGATTAAGAAAGTATGAGTTCAATGATTTTTCTTGATTTTCCAGATGCTTTCGCCTAGGAGGAAATAATAGTGTAGCCATTTGATCTAAAGATATTTTTTTCAATTAAAATCCACCAAAACCTATCAAGAATCAATGCTTGATTAATGATTTTTATGGCATAAATTGAGGCCACCTTCTTCTTTCATGTAACATAAATCAGTCCATTTTGCTTTAGCAGCTCCTGGGGTGCCATTCAGATGACTCCATAATTTCTTTTGAGGATCCTTTCAATTGATTTGATGATACTTTGGGATATAAATATATGGGAGCTCCAATATATATGCACTGAATTGAGTACAAATTTGATGAGTTGCAATTCACCTATAAAGGAAAGTGATTTGTTGACCCAAGACTAAACTCTTTTCTATTAGAGGAAAGCATTCCAGGTGGTTTAGTCACTTTACAGACAGTAGTAGGCCAAGATACAGGATAGGAGGACATTTGAGTTTCATTCTCGTAGCTCAAGTTATCTTCCCATAGCTTGTTGTCATTATCAAGTTGTATGATAGCAATCTCATTGGGGAGTTCATTAGAAAGCTCGATGCTTACACAGATTCTAGCATATCCTATATGTTTCTTGGTAGCAGCAGGTTCATCCATGCATAATGGTCTACTAATGTAACTAGCTAAGGAGCTTAAACCTTCTGTAGTTCAGTATTCAAGGGGAACATTATGAAAACTTATCTAAAAGGGCATGTAGCACCCTACTCTTATAGTGCATATCTCCGAACATACTGATAGTATTAGAGAACATACTCTATGAGGGTGTCATGCTAGAACAGTTAGTTAATCGAACTCATTACAAAATTTTCAAACATCACATGCATATTTAGGAAATCAATAAACCAATTGGGCCCACTTTATTCATAAACATTTTCATTCACGAGTATTACTATACTCATTAATCAATCTCATTTACAAACATTTCGAATTTGGAAAGTCGTTACAAAATAGAATTATTCAAATAACTGAGGTACGATAATTGTGAAATACACAATTTGAAATAAAAATAAAGAAATACGAATACAGACTCAAACTGATCTCGACCTCTATCTCTTACTCAAATGTATTGGATAGACTTTTTGTCTAACTAGAGATCTTCTCTAAGCTTAAAAAATAACGTTGCAATTTTGGGGTTAGTTTTGCGAACTTAGTGAGTGGACCATCCTTGAAGGCTCACCCAATTACATAACACGTCGATTAATATAATCACATAATTCATTTTCCATTTATGCACCAACATACTGCACCCAATTCTCAACTTCATGACAACTTTTGAGATTCTTAGAGATAGAATTAAAATTCAACGTCTTCATATGAAATGTAGCCCTATATCTCTAGTTTAATCCAAATAAAAAATCATCTCGTTTGGATAACTAGAGAAAACGTTATGGCTAAAAAACTAAAGCATACTCAGTCAACCTTTTCCATATCACTACCAATCTTGTTTCTACATCTTTCCTTATCACCACTCATACCAAGATCACTCTTTCTATTCCTTCTACTCCTCTTTTTCAATAAAATCACATTTAATATCAATTATACCCGAACGTTGTCAATGAATACATGTACCACTTTTTAAGTGAAAACATTCAATATTTATATGTATGCTAACATGATGTATGAGCAAGGAAATGCATTGTCTTACTTTCTCTTTGAGCTCACATGTACTGAACTTTCGGGTCTTAACCCTTAATATGGGGACGGGATGTTACACAAACTAAGACGAATCACAAGTCAAACTAAAACGAAACAGAGTCAAACTAAGACGATAGAAAAGTCAAATTAAGGCGATAGAAACCAAAATGAAGCAGAGTCAAACTAAGACGATAGAAAAGCCAAACTAAGACGATAGAAACTAAGACGAAGCAGAGTCAAACAAAGACGGAGCAAAAGTCAAACTAAGACGATAGAAACTAAGACGAAGCAGAGTCAAACTAAGATGAAGCAAAAGTCAAACTAAGACTAAGATCTAAGACGAAGCAGGGTCAAACTAAGACGATAGAAAAGTCAAACTAAGACGATAGAAACTAAGACAAAGCAGAGTCTCATTAAGGCGATAGAAAAGTCAAACTAAGACGATAGAAACTAAGACGAAGCAGAGTCAAACTAAGACGAATGTCTTATTATTATTATTATTATTATTATTATTATTATTATTATGTAATTTATTTCAATAGATTATAGAATTCTAATTTTATAATGTGTAAGAGAGTACTTTCTTCTTAAGTTAACCTCGCAAGCTAACTAATTTACATCACATTATACATTTACATTTTTTTCATTCGTAATTTTTACTACCTGATTTTACTAACTCATTTCAAATATTCAAAGTTAACAAGATTTATTTATACATATTTAGCCAATCATAAAATAACATATTAAGCCTTATGTTCGTATACATTTTTTAAAATTATAACTTTATTTTTTAAGTTATGTACTAAAATATTATAACACCTGTGACTCATATACATTTACAAATTTTATTTTGTTAAGTCATTTCAAATATTCTGATTTTTGCTTATTTTCTCCCAAACAATTTATCTACATTAACAATTTTTTCTCACAAATTTTAAAATTAACAATATTTATTTATAAATATTTAGCCAATCATAAAATACCATATTATTCGTATACATTTTTTCAAATTATAAGTTTATTTTTTAAACTATGTACTAAAATATTATAAGACTTTCATTTAGAACTTTTCCTATAAACTTTATCGAATTATTTTATCTTTTCTACTATATAAATTTCACAATTTTCACTCACATATTTCATCCATTTATCTTTTTAATTCATTCAACCATTTATATTTTTTATTCATTTTTTACTATACATTTCAAGGATTTTAAAAAATTACAATTTCTTATTTTAACAAAATTACGTTCATTCTTTTTCTTTTGACAAAATTTTAACTTCAATCCTACAATTTTATTTTTTTCTTAAATATTAATATATTTATTTTTATAATACTTTTTATTTTTAAATTAACTGCACAATACGATTGCTCGTTCGACGCGGCCTATTTCTTCTGGTATATATAAAAAAAGATTACAATGGCTCTTCGCGGAAGCCTCTCCGGGCATTTTTGTTTGCAGTTGACTGGGGATAATATTGTGATTTCCTACACAAAGTCACTGCTTTCGATATGGTTTTTACATCCACGAGGTACGACTGTCATCGTCATTATATCACCCACCTGTGAATGTAGAAAGAAATTATTACCGTTTGCGATGTGGAAGTTGGTGGAGTACCGCGTAGAAATTGAACTTTATTTTATTAGTAAGATGTTATGTTTATATTTAAAAAAAAAAAATCTATACTTTTATGTTTATAATATTGATCATGTCCCTCCACTCCGCGCCTCGGTTCTTTTCCTTTTTTAGTTTTGTTCCTTTTCTCTGCGAAGAATTAATAATTAAAACCCTAATTTCTACCATTTCTCTCCCCATCTCAGCCCCTTCTCTCTCTTCAAAAGGCCACCGTTAACCCTAAAACAAGTTTCTCAATGGCGGCGGCTCGAGAACATAACGACAATCCGTACGAAGATGTTGGCGGTTTCGGGAAGTTTCGAAAGAGGCCGTTTCGGAGGAGCACTCGCACCTCCCCGTATGATCGACCTCAGACTGCGATTCGGAACCCTAGTGTCAACACCGCAAACAACAAGCATGGCTGGTTGTCGAAGCTTGTGGATCCCACGCAGCGCTTCATTGCCTCTAGCGCTCATCGGCTCTTTGCTTCCTTTTTCCGGAAAAGCCTCCCTCCGCCTCCGCCTCCGCCTCCACTGCCGGAGCCAGGTTCGATTCTTTTATTGTTTCAATGATTTCTTGTTTCTTGAAGTTGCAGTTTTTAATATTTGTATGAATTGATATCTTCTCTAAAAGGTAGGGTTTTTTTTTAATTGGGCGATTAATGAAAATTCTTTATGAAACTTGGGGTTTTAGTGAAGTTGAGAGATCAGTGAAAATTGTTGTGAAATTTAGGGTTTGTTTGATTAAGTTATTACTCAGTTTACAGTTTACTGCGTTTACACTAGATTCGGGGATTCTTTTGTTATCTGTGGATTTTGATTTAATTGAAGTTACGTGTTATGTTAACTTAAACTTTCTATCCCTTTTCTTGTTAATTTGTGTTATCCCTTTTTCATATTTGAAAATTTTTCTGTTGACATTTCAAGAGACTTATTCGATATGATTCTGAACTTTTATTTTATATTTTGATAGTAGAGCTAAACCGGGGAGCAATGGATAAGCAGCACGAGGCAACTTCCACTGTAAGTTTGATAGCTTTTAAAATCTGGTTCCTTTTCTCTGCATTTATTTTTGTCTTTTTACTATGGTTTTGACGGAGAGGAGTACCTATTATTTTTCTTTTCTGTATGTTCTTAATCTGCACTCTTAGGATGATGTCTCTGCAAAAGTTTTAGTTTTTTCAAAAGACTTTTGATACACAAACACACGTATATGAGAATTTTTTACTCACTAAACTGCTTAGGAACTTAGCTTCTATGAATCTGACATCTTATGCTATTAATGATTAGTGTAATTTATTATTCTTTATGGATTACCTGACCTTTTCTTGACTGTTTCAACTAGTTAGTTACTAATTATTGGTTGCATTTACCTTTGTCTGCCATTTTCTCTTCTGTTGTTAAGCTTATTATGGGATAAGTTCAATCGTGATTTGTTTGTATTTCATGCATTAAAGTATGGAATGATCTTTTTTGGTAAAAAGGATGTCTGTATGTATTTATCACTTTTGTTTTTATGAATTCCTGTTGAAGGGTCCTCCTGATGCAAAAAGTGTATCTGCAAATGGTTGTGATACTCCAGTTAATATTTCTGATGGAAGTGGGGTTACTGAACTGGAAGTAATACTCAAACAGAAGACTTTTACGAAGTAAGCGATTGTATATTTTCAATGATTTAGTAGTTGTGGTATTTTAGAATTTTTAACTCCTGCTGTTTTTATTGATAAGATGCTATGCTTGTATGTCTACTCTATTGCATTGATGCTTTTTTGTTAAAAAGATCTAGTCATCTTAATTTTGAAAATTTTCATTTATTTCAAACAAATTTTTTGGGTTCGTCTCATGTTAATTTTATTTTTTTGTAGTTACTTGCCATACTATAATCATTAAGATGATGCCTCTGGTGTGTGTGACTCAATGGAGATATAGAAACATAGGAAGATTGAGTAGTGCCATAAGTGCAAACTGAAGTATCATATCTTTACAAGATGGTGTCATCTCTGACTTCATTTCATAGGATGTCTGTTTGCCAAGTCATTTTTGTCTCCCCCTTGGTTCTGTTGAACTGTGATATCCTTTCATGTTTATTCTGTCATTTAACAGTATGGATTTGGATTTTTAAGATCAACTTGGAAATTTTGTAGTTATACATTGAAGTAGATTTATAATCTTTTCTGGTGAAGTTTTACAAACCCTCTCAATTTACTCTTCAGATCTGAGATTGATCGATTGACAGCCTTACTGCAATCAAGAGGTGTTCACACTGGAGAGGATAACAAATCAGATGTTGTTGCTTCTAAAGCAGATTTACATTCAAGTAAAAAGGAGAAGCTTGCAAGTGTACCAGCCAAAGACAATTGGATTGAAAATCGCATCACTCCAGCACCTATCAGCTCAAATGTACGAATATTTTGTAAAACTTTGTTTTGTTCGTGTAGATGCTTGTTGTTTTCCTTTTATTTTTGTGATTCACTTATTTGTTTGTGTGAGATGCATAAACACTTGTTATTTTGTTGGTGCCGTGTGTGTCCTCTAATATACATAAGTCCCATGCTTCGGTTGTAATATTTCCTAGTGCTCAAAATGATCTTAGGCTGTCGATGAAGACGCTGCCACACCTGCAGACATGGCAAAGTCGTACATGCGTAGTAGGCTTTCAAAAGTTTCTCCACCCAATTTTGCTTTGTTTGGCCAATTAGTGCATGAAGGATCATCTTCGGTGACCAAAAAAGCATTTGCTTCAAACTCACCAGTTACGTCTATCGTGTCAAGGCCTTCAGACTGTCCTGGGTTTCCTGTGAATGGTTTTATCACACCAAGATCTCGTGGCAGATCTGCTATATATAATATGGCTCGAACACCATACTCCAGACTTTACTCAACAACCAATGTCCAGGTTGAATTGCTAGCTCTGTGTGAATATGGTGATTTTTGTGCTGTATTGAATATTGAAATATCTAGATACTGATTACATGTAATATATGTGCTCATATTTAGGGTGCTGGTACTGCTAGCGATGCTTCTGGTGGTCCATCATCTTCTCGTAGCACATGGGTAACTAATAGAAACACTAGTTCTAAATTAGGGGCACATGTGCGACAATCACATGCTGTCCATCTGTTCAGTAGACCATTTAAGGAGCTTTCTTGTTTTTCCTTTTGCAGGCTTTAAAGCGGAGGAGTTCAGTTTTAGAAAATGATATTGGATCCATTGGCCCTATACGTAGAATTCGTCAGAAAGTTAACGTCTTGCCCACTTCGAGAGCTCTCTCTATCCGTAGAACTGGATTTGACTCTGATACTGCTCTACCTCCCATCAGTGCAGAAAAGCGGGCTTTAGGAAGTGAGACTCTAGTGGGAAATGAGGATAATAGCATTCATCAATCCAGGCTTAGATCTGTCACCTCCAAATCTAGTGAGACGGCTTCAAGGATTTTGCAGCAACTGGATGCGTTGGTATCATCAAGGGAGAGGTCACCTACTAAGTTGTCTACATCCATGCTACATGGACCAGCTCTTAGAAGTTTGGATAACATAGAGCCTCCCAAGTTTTTGGAGAATGCACATGATAAAAATAAGTTGGATGTTCAGCATGAGAACCCTTTATCTGATGTACGAGACATGTCACAGCAACATGAGGCTAAAGAAAATGGTCCAAGCATATTTGATGCTAATATTGAGGAGTCAGCTTCAGCAGTCAAAGCAGCAGATGCAGCAATAAAGGTTGGTGAGGCTGCTGAGAAAGTAGCGGCATTCTCCACCGTGAGGTCTGTTGTACAACCTCCTCCCCAGCAGAAACGCTGTTTCCAGATTAGTGCCCATGAGGTATTTATGCATTATATTTATCAATATATAAATATGATAAAGAGTAATATAACTACTAGAAATCCAGCCTTAAGTAATATGATAAGTTCCTGTTCATGATCTGAAGCAATGAGCGGTTACTGGTGAGCCTTTGTGTAGATCTGAATTTGGTTTTTAACTTTTATTTTCTAATGTGGTAAACTGGAAAGTTTTTCATTTATCTGCTGATGATGCTAGTATGGAAGGGGGTGCTTAGCTTTATAATTTCGTTGAGAATGTTAATGCCAATCCTGTTTGACATTTGTGTTCTGGTGGTATGTTTATACAGTTGGAGCTTGATGATGACGAAGATGTAACTGCATCTGTTACACTGAGGGAGGGAGGAGAACAGCCAGTTAGCACTTTCACTGAAACTAGGAGTGCTACTTGCTCTGCTATTTCTGTAAAATCTTCAGCGTCTCCTGAAACAACCCAGCCTATAAGTTCTGTAATTAACCAAAACTCTGAACCAGTCTCTGATGGGTATATGGTGGAGAATAGGAGCTTGTTTACATTTCAGGCTGCAACTTCTCCCAATGTCACAGTCGAACGGGCTGCTCTAAGCTGTCCATCAACTATGATATCTGCTTCACCGCAAGAATCAAATGTACCTCCTCCCATATTTAGCTTTGGGGATAAAATTGTTTCACGAAAAGAGCCAAATGGTATCTCCACTATGGTGGATTTCAATTCTAAAACTGAGGATAAAGCTCCAATGTTGTTCACTTCAACTACCTCGTCAACAGTTGTTAGTGGTTCTTCAGGTCCGAAGTTTGACGATTCTGCAGTTGCTGAACCAGAAAACTCAAACAGGTTGGTGTATGTGGATCTTATCTTGGTTAATAGTGATTCTCTTGGAACATGTGAAATCTGTGCTCTATAATTTTATTTGTATTGGTATGGATGCCAGTCAATCTGGATAAATGGGGAAATTACATGAGTTCCTTAATTCTGAATTAGGATGCCAAGAAGATCGTACATGCTGCTTTAGTTTAACTGGTTGAGTATCGATTGTTCTTTCAAAGGATTATTGACAGGTGGCATTGCTCAGCTGGTTAGAAGATCAGCGAGTTTTTGAAATTTCAAAACAGTCTCTCCTAATATTGTGCTGTGTAATGTCTGTCTGTCGATTGTTCTCAAACCAATTGTATATAGAATAACTCAGTGCTTTACCATTGTATAGAAGCACAGACAAAAAGGTAGTGGAAATCCCAGATGGAAAAAAAATCAGCTTTAAATGATCTTCGCTTCATTTGTGTGCTTCTGGGTGGGTGAATCATAGTTTCTATTGTGTCATCTTAGATTCAATGGGATTCTCAAATTCAAATCCTTCCTCAAAATATCCACAAAGGAAAGTTGGTTTCTATCCATTATATATAATTGCATTAGTTTCTTAGAGAATGAGCCAATCAAACTAGAAATTTAAATTGTGCTGATGATATCATTAGGGAGTATTTGTTGGAGAAGATGGCTAAACTCCTCTGCTGCTTTTGCTGTCCAAGCTGGAAAAAGGAAGTTGCCGCAGAAAAAGTAAAAGGAAGCAGAGATTTGCTGCAAAGAGATTTTGGGTTTGTTCGTTTAAAGCTGTTTTGTTCATAAGAATAGAGTAGGACAAAATTTTGGTGTGTGGCATGTTGGTCAAAGCTGAAATAGCATATCAAATATTTTTTTGTTGTTGTTATTATGTTTCATACCTTTATGCTGCTAGAGGTATTGTCTTAGCTTAAATAGGTAATATTGCAGGAAGGAAAGTTGTTAGCTTAAAATAGGTAATATTGCAGAAGAAAGTTGTATTATGCAAAAGTCTACTTTGGATGTTTTGTATTACTTTATGTATGGAATCAAATGGAACGTTTTCTGTGTGTCCACAAAAATCATATTCTCTACTAATTTACCCACTTTTATAGTATTATGCATCTTCATGTAAATTTCCATTTGGGATTACAAATAAAGGAAAATTTAGATTATACAGGTTTAGGAGCCCTCAATGATGTTTTAGGAAACTATCTGAAGCATATTTGAATAACGATTGGTGGATGTCAGTTAGCATACTATCATTCATTTAGGATAGGGCATATCATGCGCATGAATTTAAGAAGACGTAAAAAGCTGATAGTTTCTAGATTCAGTGTGAGCCTGTACATTTATATGTTTTGGTGCAGTTTGCAGACTAGAGTTTATAGCTCCTTTTAGATGTGCGTTCCCAATAGGTAGTATGTTTGCATCTCCTTTTGACAGTTCATGATAATTTAGAATGAGTTTTTGGAAGCATTGATAACATAAACACTGAGTGTTTTACTGGTTGAATATCAAGTTTTTATTTCTTATTAACTTTTAGCCTTGGATTGCTAAGTGGTCCCTGACAGTATCTCTTGTTTTCATGTTTGGTTATTCAATGAATTATACTTCATTCATCAAAGAAAGGAAATCTCATTGTTCTATGCTTTTGTATGAGGCCCAATATGTTTGATATTTTGAACCAGTTAAGGTTTTCTCTTCAATGTTCCTCTGGTTCCTAGGTAAAGATTCTTTATTTTTGCATACTAGAATGAAATCAACGGATTAGCATTGATATCAAGTTCTATGATTGTAAAAGCATGTGGAATTAGTTCAGTTTATCTTTTTCTTTATTGTAATGGTAATGGATTGAGCATTGAGCCATCAAGTTTTATCACTGCAAAAACGTTGTGGTGTTAGTTCAGGTTGTCTTATATGATATTTCCTTATTTGCATTCTGGGCAGATTTGCAACTGAATCTGCAAAGAAAGAGGCTGAATTAGATAAAGCTGAACACAGAAATACCGTAAAGGCTAGTTTTAATTTCAGATCATCTGAAACAGTGCCTTCATCTGTATCAAATTCATCATCAGCAGCAAACATATTCTCATTCGGCATGCCTGCCAGTGATTCAAGTCTAATAAATGGTACTCTTGCATCTGCCCCTTCTTTATTTTCCTCTGCAATTCCACCTCTAGGTGCCAGTGATCTAACAGTTCAAAGTTCAAGCATCCCTGCAAGTGCGAGCTCCAGCATGACCAGCGGTGACCCTGCATTCTCCAGTATTACTGGTATGACTGCTGGTAGTACTAGCAGCATCTCATCATCGGCTTCACCACCAGCCTTTGCAACCACACCAGTTTTCAATTTTGGTTCAACTGTTGTTTCAGATCCAGCACCCGCTGGTATTGAATCAGCCGAGTCTAAGAACAGAAGGACTAACCCTGCAGATGTAAATGGTGCTCTTTTTGTTGGATCATCATCTGCAATTACAAGCACTGGGAATGCATCTTTTGGTGGGAAATCTCCAACTGCTGGTGCAGCAAGTAGCATTTATGGTGGTACATCATCTTCTACGACTACAAACACTGGGTGCAGCAGTTTTATTGCTTCATCTTCTGTGGTTAGAAGCACTGGAAGTGGTACTTTTAGCTTCAATGTTGGAGCGACTGCTTCAGCTCATGCTAATCAATCCCAAAGAACTAACCCTTTTAGTAACGGCAGTGCTGAAACATCTGCATCTGGAACTGGTTCTTCAACTCAGAGCATGCCTACACTATTTGGTTTATCTGCTTCATCACCTTCATTTGGATTGGCAGGGAATGCACCTTTAACGTCTGGCAGTTGCCTATTTAATTCTTCTAGTTCTTCAGGTAGCCTGTTCAGTTCTGGTGCTACTTTTGGGATGGCATCATCTTCTGCTTCAGGCGCCAACACAGCCAGCTCTAGTACTATGGCTGGTTCTACTGCCATTGGTTCCACCTGGCAGACACGTCAGTCTCCTGTATTTGGCTCCACTTTCAACTCTTCATCATCTTCTACTGGATTTGCCTTTGATGCTTCTGTCTCTGGCACTGGTACAAATGGCACTTCCATGATGTTCAAATCATCAACTAGTGCCCCTTCCGTTCCTGTTTTTTCTTTCAGTTCAACTGCACCTACTACTACAACACAAGCTGTTTTCGGCAATTCAAACTCTGGCTTTGGCTTTGGCTTTGGCTTGTCTGCAGCCAATAATAATGATCAAATGAACATGGAGGACAGCATGGCTGAAGACACAGTTCAGGCATCAACCAGCCCTACAGGTCCAGTATTTAATCAACCAGCTTCGACTCCATCATCTGGGTTGTTCTTTGGTGCAACCACTCCATCTGGATTAGGCCAGTTTGGTTCTCCATCACCATCGGTGGCAAACCCTTTTCAGTTTGGAGGCCAACCGAATCTAAGTGCGCCACAGAACCCATCACTCTTCCAGGCTTCTGGAAGTCTTGAGTTTAATGGAGCCGGAGCTGGAAGCTTCTCTCTGGGTACTGGAGGTGGTGACAAGTCTGGTAGGAAAATTATCAGGGTCAAGAAGGGACAGCGAAAGAAATGAAAGGCATAAGTCATTGCAGAGGATAAGCTTCATGTAAGATGCCCCTATAATTACAGAGATGAACTAGCAGCAAAATTATGCTGTTTATGATAGTCAACCTTAGACGGTGACGACAAAGGTAAATCAGACCATTTCAGTCTCTTGAAATGTTCTCTTTTGTTTGCTCTTTTAAGATTTTATGTTCTTTAAGGGCAATCTGCCGTGCAAGGTGCATTTAGTTGGTCTCATTTTTGTACTATTAGCAGTAATATACAATTATATTCGTCTTTGTACTAGTTGGTTCATAGGATTTTCCGAGTTAGCAAATCTGCTCATCATTATAGTTTTCTGTACCAGTCATATGTAACATGTTTAATATTCTTCTGATAACATCTCATTTTCAAATTCTTGACCTCAACTTTCCCATTGAATCCTGTTCACGTGGCTAGAGATTCCAATATTTAGAACATGTAATTTTGATTTTATACTGGATTTTACAGAGCCTCTTCATGGAAGATATGATTGGGTCTGATCATAGAAAGGATTCTCTTTAAGCAAACCAGCCGATAGTTTTTGTTCTTCGTCAATTCTCGCCAAATGTCTATGAAATAGATTCGGATTAGCTTGTTGTTTGGATTTTAAATAGGTGTAAATTGGGTATATAGAATTAAACAGAATTTATTGATTATAATATCGAATTCAATTAAAGATTTTTCTATTCTTTTTTGAGTTGAGAGAATTGTCGTTAAAGTTATAAAATTCAAATATAAAATTAAAAGTCAATTTATAAATTAAATTTAATAAAATGAAAATTATAAGACAGGAAAACAATAATAAAAATAGAAGAAGAATAAGTTCGTTTATTTCGTTCTACATTCTTGGTATTTTATTATATATACTCAGATAATACTTAGTATAATTATATATGAATTAAAATGATTTGAAGATATATTAGATATATTTTGAACATTTAGTAGTTGTGAATGACCGATTTTGCTTAATCTTTTCGACCTCTTGGTTCCGTAGGGGCAAGTCAGAAAGATTGAAAGATAGAACTATTTGATTTGATTCGTTCTCAATAGCCTGACTAAACAGTTATGGATAAGTTGACAATTAATTCCAATTCGCCTCAACTAATTTATTATATTCTCCACATTCATAGGAGTGTACCCATGTTTCTGTTTTATAAATATGATATTTTCTGGGCATTTTTAATAATATCAAGTATCATTCCTATTTTGGCATTTCTAATTTTCGAAATTTTATCCCTGATTAACAAGGGGCCAGAGTCGATAATCAAGAATCAGACAATTCATAAAATTTATGACCAAATTCCATCTATGGAGTGGACAAATTATTCACCGACAAAAAAATCCATTGAAAAATCCAAAATACGTATGTAGGATGAAATGGTGTTTGTTGCTATCTGCTCCAATAACGAATCATTGGTTTAACTGAATAACTAAATAAATAACTAAATAAAATAGATAGACCCTTCTTTTCGTCTCAGGTCGATGGGTCTTCTCAATTAGAAGATCTCCTATATGGATAATACACATTCCAGTTGACCGGGCCTAATTTGAATTCTTTCTCTAGTACAGCGATGATATCCACTTTTACAGCCATACTCTATTTGGCGGAATAAAAAAAAAAGTAAAATAGAAATTATCTCTCGCCCTCCCAAGGAAGCGGGGGCGACGGTAGCTGCTGAATCTTCTATTGGTACATGGACAACTGTGTGGGTCGATGGGTTGACCAGTCTTGACCATTATAAAGGACGATGCTATCACATCGAGCTGGTTGTTGGAGAAGGAAATCAATATATTACTTATGTAGCTTACCCCTTTTACCTTTTTGAAGAAGGTTCTGTTACTAATATGTTTACTTCGATTGTGGGTAATGTATTTGGGTTCAAGCCCTATGTGCTCTACGTACGGAGGATTTGCAAATTCCTAAAGCTTATTCTTAAACTTTCCAAGGCTCGCCTCATGGCATCCAAGTTAAGAGAGATAAATTGAACAAGTACGGCCGCCCCCTATTGGGCTGTACTATTAAACCTAAATTGGGGTTATTTGCCAATAATTACAATAGAGCAGTTTATAAATGTCTTCGCGGTGAGCTTGATTTTATAGTTAATAGGTAAATTTAGTAATGGTAATAGGTAAATTTAGAATAATCTTTAGAATAATCTAGTTATGCTTATAATTTATAAGGATAACGATTTATATAATTAATTAATTTATATAATTATATAATTTTGGTTTATTTATATAATTTTGATTTATATAAATGAAATACTTAATTTATAGTTATAGTTTATTTAATTTAGCTTTTTTTGTTTATATCTTATCCATTTTAATTTATATATATCTTTATTATATTCCAATTATTTCTATATATAATAATTATCTACATATAATATATATCTATGAGAACCCAAGTACTCTCTTTCAGATCCGGGAAACAACTCTCAGAGATCTTTTTTCCTTTTGGGCGTGAAAGTAGGATACTCCAAATTCGGGGGGTCCAAGAGTTTTATAAAACGTTCTTGATGAAAAAAAATATGAATGAAAGATCTCACTGAATTGAATTGAGATTTCGTGTATAAAACAAATATGAGTGGCCGTTAACTACATATATATCTAATCATATATGTATTGAAGTATGTAATACAATAAATGTATTACAATAAACATTATTTATTACAATAAGAAAATCAAATTACAATAAGCAAATAAAGAAGGAGGATTCGAAATGCGAGATCTAAAAACATATCTATCCGTGACGCCAGTAATAAGTATTCTATGGTTCGGGTCTTTTGCGGGTCTATTGATAGAGATCAATCGTTTTTTCCCAGATGCTCTTACATTCCCTTTTTTCATTTTAGTTATTAATACAGGGGGTGAAGAAAATTAAACATACAATTCAATATCTGTGATTATTATTATTTTTGAATTAGAATAAATTAGAAAAGAGAAACAATAGAAAATGGATTCAAACTCGGCGAAACTGGGAACTCATCCTCATTCTTCAAATAAATTCACGCCTAAGAGAAAAATGAAATTATATAAATTATAAATTAAGAGAGCAGAAGGGGAAACGAGACTAGGGCAATAATATCATACAAGATGTTTAAATGAAATACTGTCTTGTGATTTGAATCTATACTTCTAATCGAAATACAGTTGAATATAATCTAAATCCAGTTTAATACTAATTTTATTCGATACATATAAAATTTTATGGAAAGCCGTATTCGATGAAAGTCGTATGTACGACTTGGAGGGAGGTCTTTCATATCTTTCGATATCTACCTTACAATATGGGGTCAAAAAGCCAAAATAAATGATTTTATTAGCCCTTATAAAAGAAAAGGAAAAAATGATTCTTGAGAACCCCTTGCACACTCATGTCACGTCAAGATACTGCAGAAGGAAAAACTGCAAAATCTGATCCAATTTATCGTAATCGACTAGTTAACATGTTGGTTAACCCTATTCTAAAACATGGAAAAAAAATCATTGACTTATCCAATTATTTATCGAGCAATGAAAAAGATTAAACAAAAGACAAAAAAAAAATCGACTATCAATTTTACTGTTTTACGTCAAGCAATACGTTTCTATTGGAATTTCTGGATTATGCAATTTCTAGATTAT
>JANKOD010000006.1:11956528-11967950 GCA_026284645.1 Erythroxylum acuminatum | reverse complement strand
ATAGTGATGTTTGTTAGTAGTTCTCTCTTATCGTAGGATACGTACCGGAATGACCTGCGGGCGTCCCGGTGGGTACTTTACGGTAAGGGGGCGCTACACACTCAATCACATAACACATTAATTAATATAATCACATAATTCACATCACTTCATCAATTCATCATGTTGAATCACATGCATTTCATATTCACTTAAAACATCTATCACATTCAGAAATTAGTCAAACTATTTAAATCATACATATCAGATGTATATGCAGTGCTCATAAGACTCACTTTCAATTGTTATTTTTGTGACCGAGTGCCTATAGTTGTCTCGTATGCATTGTGGATACCGGGCTCATTGATAATTGTCCCGTAACTGATGGGGATACCAGGCTCATTATACATAGTGAGCCTTTAGCTCTTAATCACATTCTGAGCTTTAAGCTCTTTTTCACTTTCTGAGCTTTAAGCTCTTTTTCAGTAGCTACTATGAGCTTTAAGCTCTTTTTCACAACAACCTTTATGTTATTATACATTCGTGTAATGAAATGCATCAATCACATAAAATCAATCAGTTACTTTATTTCTCTTTACACATGTCTTCGGACCTTGGTCTGGCATTCAACATTTAAGTTAAGAATCACTTATTTCATTCACATGCACATTCACATTTTTCTTCGGAGCTTGGTCCGACATTCAACAATCAGGTTGAGTATCATATAGTCCGTCCAATTCACATTGAATGAGAACTTCCAATATTATTCACGCAATAAATGCCTCGGACAGTCAGTGTCCAGAATCAGTACAATCACATTCACATAATCATTCAATACATAATTTAAATAGAACAATCATTAAAGTAAGACCATCTAGGTCTACCCACAGTACGCTCCAGATTAGTATTAGCTTCCATGATCTGAAAACGTCTGGATGCGGACGTTTATCTTGCACATCAACATTATGCAATATACACATTGCACACACATTAATAATTGAATAATCTTATAAATACTCAATCACATACATATGTATATGTGTTGTGTATAATGCATGCTCAATGACAATCCTGAGTATATTATCTAAATTCACATATTATGCTCATTCTCATTTCATAATTCATATATGCCTAATTGAACTTAGATTTACACTTCATTTGTACATGATCATTCTAAGTTCACCATTCAATCCTTATCCTTTGTATGTGTCTAGCTTATTCTTAGGCTTACACCTCAAGAACACTTGGTAATTCTAATATCATAATTCAATTTCTCTTCATTCCTTTTCTAACATTATATGCTCTCATAATGCCCAATTCTCATTCACATTTAAGCACTTCATACATATTACTCAACTCCTTTTAATCATAACTATAATCATATGAACATATTCATTCCCATTATACTCATGCCTTTGGTAATTTGATATTATCAATTCATTCACTAAGTTATAACTTCCATTATCACTTCAAACATATCACACATTAGTCACTTAATTAAAGCATCATTCTAGGTTCAATTCAAGCCCCATTCTAGCCTAAATTAAGACTAAATGGCCAGTGAATGTCCACTGGGGGACTTCCATGTCCGTTGAGCAGACCTTTATAGGCCTCTTATAGAAATCTTAAATTGTGACCCTCTAGACAGAATAATCTCTCCTCGAAGTCTTCATATAAGTTGTAGAACTTGAAGTCCTCTTCGAAAACATACTTAAATAACCTTAATCTGAGTTCTACTGAAAAAGATATGCCTCTTGGCCCAACATATATCCAATTGCGTCCTTAGTTTCCAAATTCCTAATTCTTTACTTATTACATTCAACATCATATGCTTGGTCTATCATTTCTATTTTAATTACTCATCATTTACCCATTATTCTAACTCCATTTCAACTCAATATCATCCATAAACAATTTATAGTCCATGATTGATCATGAACACTAATAACAGAACATATACATATATATACATTCATCATCAATTTTCAGCACATATTCATCTTCATTTCCACCTTCATTTCACTTCTAACTATCACCTTAATTCATCTCATTTCAAGAGCATAACTCAACATCTTGGTTAACATAACTTTCAATTTCATTATACGCTTAATTCACAACTCATAACATCTACATAACAATAATCACTCATGGTTTTCATACTCTCAAAATAGAACACAAACACATGTATTCATCCATCAATTTACTACACCCAGTACTCAACTTCGATTTCAATTTCTTCATAACAATTGTAGCCATATATCTCTAATTTAATCTAAATTAAAAATCATTCCATTTGGATATCTACAAATAAATTCATAGCTAAAATACAAATGCATATACAATGGAAATGTTACAGCTAACATATTCCAGCACACTTTAAACACCATTATCACTTTATCTCTAAACTTTCATCCCAGTTTTTCTCTTTTCAAGACATTACATTTGCCTCTTCTTTAACTTCAATACTCAATCCAACCCATTTCTAAAACCACCAATGATCCACATTTTTATACATCAAAAATAAAATATGAAAATATCCATTCACAAATCAATTTTCTACATTTCTTTCTACCTCATTTTAAGGTTCATTCTAACTCTAAATCAACTCTACATTAATTTATGAATCATTAATCATCATATATATACAAAAGCAGGACATTTTCATATACATTTCATCACTCACATTCCAGCATACAAAAACACCATTTTATGTCCATTCAACCTCTAACTATCATCATACATGCTTCGTTCAACAAATCCAAAAGAGTAATGCTTATACTTACTTGTTTAACATCAATGTCTTCAAATCACATTTAACCCTAGCTTCTCCAACATACACGATTATCATCTTGCCAAAGTAGAATAGGTGGGTTTTTTATCAAGAAGAAAAGATAGCAAGAACCTAGTGATGGAAAGGTTCAGCTTTGATGCATAGAGAAGAGAGTGTCGTGAGAAGGAGAGGAAGATGAAGAAAATGAAGAAGATGGAGAATAGAGACGTATGTATCGTAACTAGCAAGTGAAAGACCAAAATATGGTCTTTCACTTCATAAAAATCATGATTTAAACAAGTGCTGTGGCAAGTGACACTTGTCACTTGCCACATGTCACTTTCTCATGTTCCTCTTTTGGTCTTTTAATCTACTAGTCCATTTGTCTCCAATTTTCATCCCAATTTTCAATGAAACTTGTCATTAAATCCCAATATCTTTTATAAAATTTTCACTGCCTTTGACTCTTATTTCTACTACTATTCATCAATTGCTCTACTACTTGGTATTTTTCCTATTCTAAAAATACCCTTGAATTTCAGAAAATTTTCATATTTCACCAAAAATTCTAATTCACCACTTATACACTCCAACTCTATTTTTAAGACACATAATCCATAATCCATATTATAATCACATTAAAACAATCATTTATATCTAGAAAATGTCAAATGAGTGCATGAACAATTCATTATAATGTCTGCAATAATCAAATTCTGTGTATGTATGCTAACATTATGCATGAGCATGAAATGCATTTGTTCAAATCTAGGGTTCTAACCTTAGTATGGAAACAAGATGTTACAATTTCCTTTTATTAAATCCATTTCAAATGGATTTTCATGTGGTTTTTTAGTTGGAGATGTCAGATGGGTGAGATTCCTTCTCCCATGTAACACTGCTTCTTCTTACCTATTGATGTTGTGTTTTCTACTCTGCTTCTCCTCTGTGATTACATATTGGGTGCTTTTATTCAAATGCGGTGTTTTCTTCTTGTTTTCTCTATGTCTGCGTTTTTCCCTCTTCTTTGTGATGCTGCATTTTTGTATTTTGTCTCTACTGTTGTTGTTTTGGTTCTTATATCTGCTGTGTTATTTTGCAGTTGGCTTCTCTCACTGCTATGAGTTTTGTTGCTCCTACATTTTAGTTTTGCTTCCCTAGGCTCTGTGTTTGAGTTTTGGCTTCCTCCTTGCTATGTTGCATTTTGGTGCTACTATTGACTATTGTGCATTTTCTTCTATTCTAGTTGCATTTTGGCTTCCTCTTTTATGTTTTGATAGTTTCTCTGCTGTGTTTTATTCTTGGGCTGAGTCTTTAGGCTACTTCTTTCAGTTGTTTCTTTTATTTTATAGGACTGTTTGCTTGCTCTGGTGGGCTGGACTTTATTTTTGGCTATATTTTCCTCTTTTAAGTCCACCAAGACTATAAGAAAATATTAAGTACAATTTAATCCCTTTTTAGAAATAAAATATGGAACCAAACATCTTAGGTTAATAATAGTAAAATGTAGCAATTTGTTCCTGAATGTGCTATTTAAATAATTTAAAATAATATAAAATAGTGCTGTAAAATATGCTACAATTTCTATTTATCATATCCCCTTTTTATACTTTTGAGCTTTAAAGGGTTCTTTCTAGGGTTTCTCCATTTTTTTTAAATTCTAATAATAGCCTAAACTATATTAAAAACATATCACCTAGAAAATTGCTCCTTGCATTATCATGCATCCTGTGCACTTACGTGCATAACCTTGCTCCAGCTCTTTGGTGCTAGAGAGCTTTAAAGAAAAGATGAAGGAGGAAGAGAACAACTTCATGCACGATCATGCATTCTCCAACTCCTTCATCTTTTCTTCAATTTTCCCATATCTACTCATTATTAAACACATCAAACAACCCTACACGATTGCGCCAGATGTTGTTCTCTGACTGCTTCTTTATCTTTCCTTTAATTTTTCCTATCTCCACTCATCATCAAACACATCAAAAAACCCTGCACGATCGTGCTAGATATTGTTCTCCAGCTCCTTCTTCATCTTTCATTCAATTTATCCTGTCTCCTCTTTTAATCAAACTCGTCAAACAACCCTTGAAACATAAAATTAAGATCAAATTCTTGTCATAAATAATAACCAATCAAATAAAACACAGAAAAATACTAATAAGAACATACATATAAAGGCTAAGCACGTGATTATCATCTAAAAAACACTAAAGAACACACTCTAACACCTAGAAAACACACTATAATTTACACTTATCTCCTATGACCAGAGAAGTGGCATATAAGAGAGTGAAGTTCAAGTCAGTAGTTGAAGTTCCATAAGAAGCTAATGCACCTCTAGAGGAAGAGATGGTAGAGGAGCCTAGAGACATCAAGTCTTCCCCACAATAGCTAATGTAGAAAAGGATTGATAAGATTTTCACCATATAGAGATCGTGATATATGGTTAGAACTGTAGTCTGAGCAAGTTATTAAGGTAGTTAATAAGGATGAAGTAGAGATGATCCACTTTCTTCATGTATGTGGGATACTCTAAGCCACCTTAGCATTATTTGAAGATATTAGAGGAGGATAATCATCATGAAAACGAACCCACTACTGACTGAGCTTTTAAGCAAATTTTCTATAATTAGGCTATAATTTTGAGAATTCTATTTGTTCTTTTGCGATCCTTAACTGTAATTTCATTTCAGCTATGTTGTTATCATTATGTTTAGTATTTTATTTTGGCTTAATTCAACTTTTAAGTTATTTTTTTGTTTATTTGTTTGTGAGTTTTCTTTAGTTATAGTTGTTTGTAAGATATAAATAGTTTCTATATAATGATCATAAATGCCTTGGATAAAGGGCGACAAATAAGGGCGAGAGAAGTTTCTTATACTATCTTATTTTCCTCTCTTTATATTTACTTGTCCTTAATTTTTGTTGTCATTCTTTATATTTTGCATATTGAGGACAATGTACAACTCAGTTATGGAGCCAGACCTAGCTCATTGTTATTCCTACTTAGTGATTGTACCCTACCTAGAATCTCTTACGACATTAATTCACCATGACCTAAATTGAACATCATTGTTGCTTCTATTGAAATTACCTACGAGGGGAAAAAAGGAGCATTTAAATATATAACTATTATTTTAAAATATATATTTGAGTTTATAATTCACTAACTTGAACTTCTAGTTGCAACAATCACTTAAGTGAGCAATGAGAAAAATAAAATGTGATTTAATGTGGCCAAAACAATTTTGGTTTGACTTGAACAAAAAATGACTTTATAGAAAAAGAAATATTTACTTAAGATAATTTTTAACTTTTTCTTTATTATGCAGGAAAAAATAAAAAAGAAACCAAAATTAATTTTTTTTGGTTTGTGAATGAGGCAGCTAAAGAAGAAAAAGAATAAGTAATGAAAGAGTTCTTAAAAAACAAAGGAAAATTAATTGTCATAATAAGTTTTTTATTTTGACAATCAATTATTGCAATTCATGAAAATATTATAATTTTTCCATAATTTAGTTATAATTTTTTGATATTCTTTGACAACTAAAATAAAAATAGAAAATAAAACCAAACAACTCCTAAATAGGAAAAGTTATATGAAGAAAATGCAATAGAGGATTTATGGCCTATTTGACAATCAACGGATTGCATTAGCTGTTAGCTGATTCTATCAGTGGTTAACTAACAGCGGATAATATCAGTTGTTTATTAAAGATATTTGAAAAAATTAGCTGTTTAGTATTAGTAATTTATATACAAAATGACTTGTGAGGGCATAATTTTAAAAAAGATTTATAAAGACATGAGTATTTTATCTTAATATTTTTTGAATATTTTCATAAGAATCTAGATATTTAATTTTTCAAGATTTAAGTTTATAACTCTAATAAAAAAATATGGAATTAATAATAATAATAATAATAATCCAACGAGAACGAGAATAAGAACATGAACAATCCAATACATACATACATATATACATATATACATATATACATATATAGAAAGATTTTCATTTTTTTACTATTTCATCTTCTAGGTTTAAGGTATTTGGGTTGTTATGGAGGGTGTTTAAGATGATGTTGAACATTATTTAAAAAAATAGAGAACAAGAAGATAGGGACAGGGAAGAGAGGAACAGAGTGTGAGGACGAGGGGACAATTGACTTTCATATATTACCGTGTGTTTGGTTACTGTCCCCGTGAGTGGGGACAGTAGACAGAACCACTTAATCCTGCCCCCGGTGATATTTGGTTGATGCTGTTCCCCTTTTTAAGTCCCTAACTCCAGAAGACGGGGGCACGATATCTTGTCTCTCCCAAAAAGGGCATACAGAGACGCTATGCCTCTGTCCCTGAAACTCATTTTACACAACTAACCCACTTTCTTCCCCCTTCGGTCTACTCGTCGCCGACTGCCGATCCAACTTTTCAAAAAACCAGCGCACCACTGCTCTTCCCCGACCCCTTCGGTCTCCTCGTTCCTCTGTCCCCGACCGCTGTTCCTCCGACGTGCTGTTCCTCCGTCGTTCGCTCTTCTTGGATCTGTTTGGATCTCCTTCCCCAAGACGTTCATCTCTACAGGGTCGGGTAAGTATTTGATTCCATGGTTGAAAAATATCGGTCTTCATTTGCTTCCCCGACATTGTCGTCTTCTAAACATTTCGGTCTTGTACATTGTCGTCTTCTAATTCCTTTTGATTTTCATTTTTGTTTGCTCAGCAGCCTCCGTGTGGGTGTATCTACCATTTTTTTATTTTTGAATATATAGTTCATCTTGTAACTTCTGACAGTCGCTACTCGATGAGAAATAAATTTGGTATCATTTGTACGATTAATTTCAATTCTATTGAATCTCTCGTCTACGAGATTCTGGTTGTCCTCTTTTGTTGTGCAGGTTGCATTACATAAAAATGAGAAATGGCTTGGTGAATCATGGACTGGTAATGATTATAGTCTTTGGGTTGTTCATTTAGGTTTTCAACCGAGGTCTGGAAGCAGCCATAGATGGTAGACCTTGTCTTAGGTTTTGAACTGCACCTTTGATTGTAGTTTCAGGAACCTTGTTTTAGAATAGTCTTCAATGTCAAAACGTTTACATTTTCTAATACGTCATTTTCCTTATTTTTATTTTCTATTTTGTCAATGTGAACAAGCAAACTAGGACTGGGAGGTTAGTTCTTAACTTATAACAGTTGCTCATCTCTCAGAAAATATTGAGATTGGTTCCACTTGATTCAGCTTTTGTTTAATATTTTGCAATGTAAGAGCTGATTAACTTCATCCTCTCATGTACTTACAGGGCCTACAAACTTGCCTTGTTGCTTTATTATTAAGGTAGAAGTCTATATGAGTGTGTTTCTGCATCTTATGATTGACGTTTGTATCTTTGAGTTAGATCTTGATTAGATATTTATGTGTCTATCACACTTATAAGTCATCATCTTTCTGTGGTTCATCTTCAAAAGCAATTGTTGTACTATACGCATCTGAAGATCGAACACAAGCTTCAATGATCTCTAGGGTAGGAGGTTGTACAGACAGGCTGGGTTCAGGAAGATCTAAATCATCAGAGATAGGTAGTGTCATAACTTTTCTTCCAAGCAGGTGTAAAACTTCTCCAATTGAGCATAATGGCCTAATGCGCAAAATCATCTGTACAAGGGACTCATTTATGTAAATCCTATCTCCAATGGTTATAGTTTTGTACGTCCCTTTTATCAGTTTTCCACCTACTGGACAAGGTTTGTTGGTTGTAGGTTGACTGCCACTACTCCCTGGTTCTTGTGAGATGTGATGGGAAATAAACATTCCCGTCATCTTCTTTGCTGCATAGCATGCTGCATCTATACATCTCACTTCATCTGCAATTTGATCTGCTGACAGATCATCTGTTACCCATTCTGGGTATAGTTTCTTCTTCCCCTTACCATTATTGCGAACAGCCTTCGGTTGAAGATTAGGCACAACCTTTATCACAGTTTCTTTTGTGATTGGGAAAATAGTGTATGCCTGTTTCGTCATGTGAGTAGGGTATGGTTTGTTCCCTTGATCTCTTAGAAACTCATATGTACTCTTCTCATCATCGTTCAACAAATGCATTGTACTACTATTCACTAGAATAGGTTGTAAATGTACCTTCACTAACCTTTTTGGGGTTTCCTTAATGATTATGGACTTGCTCCTCTTTACAGGTTGAACTACTTCAGTCACTCTGATTCTCAAATCTTCTTTTCTCAGAAGTTGAGAGGTATTAACCTGTGCTAAACTGCGTTATGCTGATTTCTTCTTTTGAACAGCAGTAAGAGTACTCTTCTTCTGCCTGATTTTCTCCTTTTTCTCTGCTTCAATCAGTCTTGGAGTCTTTTGAGGTTGCGATTTCTGATTCTCAAACTCCAATTGTCTTTTACTCTTGGTCTCGTTAGCCTGTTTGACTGTATCTTCCCTTAAAATTGAGACCAACGATCTTGTAGCCTGAGGTGCTCTTAACTCTGCATCTTCAACTTGACTTAGCTCTCTGAATTTCATCTCCTCTTGTTGTCAAAGGGTTTGAACTCTGGGTGATCTCCTCGCTTGCTTCGGGACTTCACTCAGAAGTGTCTCCCCTTTTCGCTTCAATGCACCTTCTTCTATAGTCCGTACCCGGCTACTTTCTCTTTAGGAAATCATCTTATTTTTCTCGAATTCATCTGATGATTACTTTGCTTCAGTTATGGGTATTCTCTCATTAGGTTGAGATTTATAACTTTTTGTAGGAGACTTCTTCTTGGTACGCTCCCCCTCAGTTCTTGCTTTACTCTGAGAATCTGCTTCTTCTCTTTCCAGATTCTTTAAACGCATTTTCCCAACTGTTGTAGAGTTGATAACGCTCTTGACAGGCTTTATTACTCTGTTTCCTCTGTCCAGAAGGACTCCAGATTCTCTTAATATCCTTGTTAGCAACATTCCAAAAGGATAACTGTTTGAATCTTTCACCGCCTTAACCATATACTGAAAAATCAGAAATGGTAGATCAATAGGTTGGCAATTCAACAGATAGAACAGGCACCGTTCATCCAACGTCATCACCAAGTGCCTTGATCTTGCTCTAGGTAGAATACAATTAAACAAAATTGCATGTAAGACCCTAGCCTTCGGCACCAGACTTGAGGTCTTTCTCTCCGTTGGGTCGTTGTATCCATACAACTGTTGATTGACTTCGTCTTCCTTTACTCTGAACTTTGTCATCCATCTCGCTTTGCTTGTAAGCTTTTCTCCAGCAGATGGACATTCAGTAACCTTCTCAATTGATTCCTTCGTCACAATGATAGAAAGTCTATCTACTGTAGAAACAATAGTATTGTCTACCAGCTTCACATTCTTCCAGAAATTATACACTTCATTCGGATATACACATTCTCGAATTTGAAAGAACTTCCTCCACCCTGCCGCAATTATCTCTGGCTCAATATCCATGTCGTATCTCTTCAGCGACTCAAAATCAACATGTCTTCCATAAACCATTGCTTGCTCCATTTGCTTCTTCGGTGGGTAAGAAAGTGAATGCACAGATTTGTTCTTCTGAAAAGGTAAGGTCGGTTACAGAGATTTGAAAAGGCTTAGAAATGAAGAGCTTTGTGTTGAGAATACTTCAAAGGTCAATGTTAGAGGTTATCAGGAGTGTTCTAAAATAGATTAAATTCTCAATACTATGATATTTTTCCCTCCAAAACTTCCTTGTGAGGGAAGTTACTAGTTGTAACTCACTGTTACTGACGCCGTTAACTTCTACGACCTTTTAACTTGGCTGTGACGTGTCAGACGATTGGTCACTTAACATATCCATGTTAAGATTCCGTCTGATTTCCTTGAATCGTTCTTCACTCAGTGGTTTAGGGAAGATGTCCGCCCATTGAAACTTCGTCTCAACAAACTAAAGACTCACAATCATTCTCTGAATGTAGTCTCATAAGAAATGATGTCTGACTTCAATATGCTTCACTCTCAAATGTTGAATTGGATTCTTTGACAGATTGACGGCACTAGTGTTGTCACAAAAGATCGGGATCTCCTCTTCTTGTACTAAGTAATCTTCTAGTTGATACTTGATCTACAACGTTTGTGAGTAGCAACTTGCGGTAGACATGTACTCGGCTTCAGCAGTTGATAGAGCGATTAAACTTTGTCTCTTGCTCGACCAGGAAACTAGGTTTGAGTTAAGAAAGTGACAGCCTCCACTCCTACTCTTTCTATCAATTCTATCTCCGGCGTAGTCCGCATCGCCATATCCAATCAACCTAAAATCTTTACCTTTCTCATACATTAACCAAAGATCAGTAGTGCCTGTGAGATATCTCATAATTCTTTTAACAACAATGTAATGAGACTCCCTAGGATCGACCTGAAACCTTGCACACAAGCATACACTGAACAATATGTCAGGTCTACTTGCTGTAAGATAAAGTAAAGAACCAATCATCCCTCCATACAGGGTTTGATCCACCTTCTTACCAATTTCGTCTTTTGACAAAAGGTTTCAAGGATGCATCGGAGTAGCCATAGGTTTCACTTTTTCCATATCAAATTTAGACAACAATTCTTTCACGTACTTTTGTTGATGGATAAAGATCCTTTCTTCGGTTTGCTTAACTTGCAGCCTAAGAAAGAACTTTAACTCTCCCATCATAC
>JANKOD010000006.1:11946173-11956428 GCA_026284645.1 Erythroxylum acuminatum | reverse complement strand
AATAATATTATTATTATTATTAATAATTACACATAATTATAATAAATTTGAGTAGATTGTAATAATAGATTTTAATACATATAACAACAAATTATATAATAATAATAATAATAATAATTAGACATAATTATAATAAATTTGAGTAGATTGTAATAATTAATTTGAATAATAATAAATACAAATTATATAATAATAATAATAAATATTGAATATTAAATAATAATGATAATAATTAGACGTAATAATAATAATAATAATAAATTTGAGTAGATTGTAATAATTAATTTGAATAATAATAAATACAAATTATGTAATAATAATAATAATAAATATTGAATATTAAATAATAATAATAATTAGACGTAATAATAATAATAATAATAATAATAATAATAATAATAATAAATTTGAATAATTATTATTACAAATCATATAATAATATTAATAATAATATATTTGAATAATAATAAATACAAATTGTCTAATTAATAATAATATTAATTAGACATAATGATTATAATAGTACAAACTATTGAATTACAAACCATTCATACTAAAAATATCATTGAATTACATCTTCCTACTCATATTAAAGACTAGGGGCATATTCATCATTTGCACTATTTTCTGTCTCTGTCCCCTGCAACCAAACATATCTGTCCTAGAAACAGAGACAAGATTCTCTGTTCTGTCCACCATAAACCAAACAGCTCACTGTCCCCAGTTTTTGTTCCGTTCCGCTTCCAAATTTCTGTTCCGTTTCGTCTTCAGCTGCCGGAGACGCTAACCAAACGCAACGTTAGGGTTATGTGTTCACTACTTCTTCCCAAACGTTGCAAAGATATTAACAGAGAATAAAATTTTATTTCTTGACAAAACAGGTGTCCAAAGTCCAAACAAATCCAACTGTGCAAAAGTAAGGATGGGCTTACCGTAACGCATTACTGGTGGTGGTCTCTGTGCAAGTGCATGTGAGGAAGTTCTTTGAGAGTGCTTTGCTCCTTATCCTCATGGCTTCTTCACTTCTTTCCTTCTCCCTACTCCCCAAAATATCTACAGCAAAAGCTACTTCCTCGTCCGTTACTCTAGAAACCCTGGAAGACAAGTTTGGCAGAAAAGGCTTGAAATTCCTGGAATCCAACAACAGTCCGGTTGTTGAGCTAACTGTTCGGAATGGTAGTTCTTTGAGACTCCACATACCTGATGCTCATGTCACCTCATACAAGCCTAAAGTTTATTGGAAAGATGATGGTTTTGAGGAGATTCTGCATACAATTCCTGGTAAAGGACAAGACGCTGGAAAATCTAAGGGTGGCATTGGTTTGGTCCTCAACGATGTCCCTGAAGCTGGTTCTAAAGGGTCATCCATTACTTCTTCTGAGTGGACTGTGAAGGACGTTGATTCCGATTCCACTGATGCCCTTCAGGTATCGTGCTTTATGTGCTTGAAACTTCATACCTTTATCTTCTAGAATCTTTCATCATATCGATTGAATTTTGGATATTACAACAAGAATCTGAAGACAAATTTTCACATGCAACTATTTAATTTTTAAATTAGTTTCCATTTGCTGGGAGCAAATTTGTTGGTCGAGGATTGTTAAAGATGTGAATGGGGCTAGAATTCTCGCGTTACGATTCTTGAGATTCTTGGGGTAATAAAATGAGCCAACCAATATGTAAATCTGACATACTTTTTTTTATAATGAAATTCTTCTACGAGTTCGTGCATCAATTTCATGGAGTTAGATTCCCGTTCTCAACACTTGACCAATGTGAAGTTGAAGTTTCCTTTGCAGCTTCCAGTTTACAGTGTCTTCATTTCATATCTCATTTCGCAAGAAACCTCAAAGTGATTTTATTTTATTGAATTCCATTCGTAGTCCAATTCAATTTAATAGTGCCATTTGATATAAAATTTTCTAGTCTATTTCTGTGTTCTATTTTTATATATATGGAAAGTATCAAATCATCATAATGATTTGGAAATTTCATAATCCAGAAATTTCAATAGAAAAGAAAAAAGAGGGGGTTGTCTTACAATCTTTGTTCGAACCATTTTTGATTCTGTGATAATCAATTCCTGGTCAATTATTCTCAGGTATGGTTGTGCAATATCTGATAAAAAATGAAGATTGGTTGGAGGCCCAAGGCTGTGATTATAATGTTTTGCAGTAGCAGAAAATAGCCTCTATAATTAGAAGTTCATTCTTGTTTCACTGGTCTTGTTGCAGGTTGAGTTGAGCAGTAGCAGTGGAACATTAGATTTGACATATGTTGTGACTCTCTATGCAGTAAGCATGGCAACAGCAGTTATAGTAAAGAACAATGGCCGGAACGCTGTGACTTTAACAAGTGCTATACTTAGTCACCTCAAATTTAAAAAGCGTGGCCATGCGGGAATTCAAGGACTTCGAAAGTGTTCTTACTGCACATACCCTCCTTTATCCTCACCTTTTGAGATCTTAACCCCTTCTGAAGCAATGAAAACTGAGTCACCTGGATTATTTGATTTTGGTATTGAACCTGAGGAGAAGCCAGGCATCTGGAGAGTGCAAGAACTGCCCTTTACAATTTTGAAACATAGGTTAAGTAGAGTGTATGCAGCTCCACCTCAAGAGAGATTAAAACCAGCTTATCAGACCCCACCTTCAAACTATGAAACACTTGATAAGGTATAAGTCTGACATAATTCTACCCCAAGATCAATGGACCTTAACAGATATTGAATGCATTCAACATGAGTCTCACAAACTATGATTAGAGCATTATAAAGTGTGATAGGAAGTGAAGGGAAATGTTTCCTATCCTTCCAAATTTCATTGGTACCTAAAGCATTTCTGTTGGTGTATTGTAGATGTAATCTTACTTTTAGTCCTTTAGAAATGTGAATGTGTCACAGTTACGCCATGCTTAACATTTCTGTTCAACAAATCATTTTGGACTGGCACAAGCCATACTAACATCTTAGGTAATGATTTCTGGTTTATTTCAGGGACGTGAGCTATTCTTTAGGGTGATAAGAATGGGTTTCCAAGATATTTATGTATCGGCCCCTGGATCTTCAGCAGAGAGGTATGGTGGGGAGTACTTTATCTGCACTGGTCCAGCTTCAATGGTGGTGCCAGTTGCTGTACAACCAGGAGAAGAATGGCGGGGGGCCCAGATCATTGAACATGATAACTTGTAATTAGAAACTTCGATAGAAACATTAAAAAAGTTTTCTGAAACTTTTTGTTCCTCTTGTAGCTGGATTAATGTTGTACACTTTCTAAAATCAATATGACACCATTCAAGGGAGGTTACACCTTGAGGCTCCTTCAAGGTAAATCATGTGGAAATGCAAGACTGAGAAGTGGACCATGGTGAGTTCAAAAAGAAAGAAAAGGCCTTCAGGATAGCATAAAATATGTTGTATTATTACAACTCACAAGTGAAATTCAAAGTGGATTATAGAGGGCACTCCTTTATTCATTAATCTGAACCCAAGAGCAACAGATCCATATCCTTCAATCAAAACCGAACGAAAATAAGAATACTTTCAAATCCTGACCAAAATGAAAAGGAAAAAACAGGTTCCAAAGAAGATAAGGTAACTACTTTACTGTTTTGGAATGGATAGGGTTGAATTAATGGCCAAGAACTTTGTAATCTAAATCTACACTAGCAGTGAAAGATGAACTTCGTCAAAAAGTTGGTCATATCACAAAATATCAACGTCCTTCTCAGTTACAACCAGCCAGAAACACGATCTAAATTATCCAGCCCCATGCCATACAAAGATAAGTGGACTCACCTGACTCACTATCTTGTCTCTCAGTGTTCCTAGAGAAAAAGGAAGCTTTACCAATTACCTGGTAATCGACGCCTTCATATTTAACTAATTATTAGAAACAATCATGACTATGGCTATCGGTTCTTTATTCTCCCTGAACTTCACTGCCAAGCCCTCCTCTATACCAGTCACAAGACATCTTTTTTCGTTAAATTCTTTGCTTCCCTCTGGTTATCTTCAATGCAGAACCAGGAAGCGAGAATTGTCACTTCCATCGGTGGCTTCAATCCGATACCTACCAGTAAATGTAGACTACTTGGAAGATGAATTTGGTGGTCATGGGGTCACTTTCGAAGGCCTTGGTGATGTCTGCATAGCAAAGATGGGTTTGGCTAATGGAAGCACAGCCACATTGATGCTACCAAGTGGCTTAATCACATCATATAAGCCTCTTATGTGGCATGGAGGAACACTTGAGTTACTGCAAACATCAGTCTCTGAGGGAAAGGAAGGTACTGCTGTCATACAAGGAGGGGTGTCACTGGCCTTCGACTTTGAAAGCGATGATGACACTTCATGGTTTCCAAGTAATTGGTCTTTGCGTGACGTTAGAGGAAATTCTCGTGACTCTATTCAGGTCTGCTTTATGTCTTGAAAAATGATATCTTTTGCAAGATATATTATGTTCTAGACTGGCCCTGAAAAGGGTAACCTCCTATCCATTAAACAGATAGCTATTTGTGAAAAAAGATCATAAAAGAGTTGTAGAAACTGTTTCTGAATAATCTTTCCAAGTTGATATACGAAACAAAAGGTAGGAACAAGTTGTCCCTCGTCAACTATCATATCCGTGCTCTAGCCCTACAAATTTTCACTTCTAAACTTCTGAAAGATTTGCTTTTAAATGCTTGGAGTGGAATTGACTCGCCGAGTGTGGACTTGAGTGCTGCAGGTTGAATTGATAAGCAATTATACAAAAGACATGGTTGGAGTAAAGTACATTATAAGCCTCAAAGAAGACACCTTAAGCTCAGAGCTTGTGGTCTCAAACTCGACATCATCACCAATCATGTTATCTGGTTCCCTCATAAGCCATATAACAGTAAGCTCACCAGAAGCAACATATGCTTATGGATTAGAAGGGTCAAATTTCTTTAACAGGCCTATGTTCTTGTCAAACTTTAGCATTGTTCCTGCTGGCCTAGAAAATGCTTTTGTTTCTGATCAGACCAGGAGTGAAGTGGCTTTCAAAGAAATTTTGACAGGCCCAGGCGTGAACCTGAAGGTTGTACCTAAGGGGAAAGGTCAACGTCCAGAAAACATGGAAATTTTGGAGGAAGAAGAGGACGATAATTATAAGAATCTAACAGAGAAGATGAGCAGAATTTACACCAATGCACCACGAGACTTCACAGTTATTGACAGGGTACTCGTCTTAATCTCTCGTCTCTATTTTCTCTTAATAGTTTTTACCAGTTAAAACTGCGGCAGTTTGGTGCCTACCAATCCTGGAAAATAAGAACATACAAAAACCATCTCATGGAAAATTTTACTTTCAAGAACTTAAATCACTGACTCCAAAAGAGGGTCATATTTCTGCAATTCTGCATATTTACTTTAAGACTTTTCCTAACGCCCAAAGCTTCTTCAAGCTCACTGATGAATCCATGTTGAGTGTCTCAATGATTTGGGTAATCTCTATATATTATTGTTTGGCAAGCTTATCCATCTTATAAATTTAGTTTCCCATGCCATCTATTAGGCAAATATTAGGTCAGCATTTCGTTTCATTCAACATAAGCTACTTTTACAGTTTAAGCTATTGACTTCTAACGTTGTTGCCTATCAAGAGCTTTTTGGTAAAATCTGTCATCCTCTTCCTATACCAAAAAATGGTAAAAGATTAGTAACATTTAAGTTGGTTTTATGAGTATACTTTTCTTCGATGAGTTCTCTCACATGTTTCAATATGCTGACAGATGCCTTTTCTCTCATTGTGACCAAAAAACAGGGAAGACGAAACTCAATTGCAATAATACGGGAGGGGTTTAGAGAATTATACATCTTCAGTCCAGGATCAGATTATGAAAGTTATAGCAAGTACTCCTATGTATGTATTGGTCAGTCAGCCATGCTCAAGCCAATCACTTTAGGTCCCAACGAGACGTGGACAGGAGGCCAACACTTGCATAATCCAAATCTATAATGAAGCATATTTCTGCATGTCTTTTCAGGAAGCACAAGAAAAGAACTTATAGCAGAAGACTATTATTGAAGCTTGCTTGCAAAATAAGTTAAGAAGTTGTTAAAAAATGCAATTATATTACAGGAGCATTTAATTAAACTTGACTCACTATTTGGTTCATGTATTTTAAGATTCATTGTATTTTTCTTATGCATGTATCTTGTATGTACTATCTTATGTTTTCCGAGAGTTTTATTGTTTCAAAGAAGTGTCTTATGTATCTATAAATATCATGTACTAGTTCATTTCCAAAATGGGACAAGAAATCCAAATCAAGAGAGTTATTTAGATTGTTTGAGAGTTCTCCTTTATCTTTCTATCTCCCTTATTTACTACAAAGTGGTATCAGAGCCATATTATTTGGAAGATATCTAATTCCGTTGTTTCAATCCCCAAACTCACAAAAGAAAATCATGAGAAGTGGTGTGTGTGTGTAAGAAGGAAATTCTTAGTTCTCAAGATGCATGGGATCGAGATAGTAGAACAAGGATATGATGAACGGGAAAATAAAGGAGCTTTGAATCAATAACAAAAGAACACGTTACAAAAGAATCAAAGATTGGATCAACATGTTCTTAGCATCATTTATGCGACATTGGATGATGCAATGCTTGAAAAAGTTTCAAACGCAACAAAATCAAAGGAAGCCTGGGTGATTCTTCAAAAGGCCTATGGAGGAGTTGAAAAGGTGAAGGTGTATCTTCAAACATTGAGAGGAGAATTTGAATCCTTACACATGAAAGAGACCGAATCCATCCATGACTATTTCACAAAAGTCTTGGCAACTATCAATAAAATGAGGAGAAATGGAGAGAATTTGGAAGATGTTCGTGTTATAGAGAAAATTATTCGTACTCTTCATTTAAAATTTGATCTTGTTGTCGTGGCTATTAAACAATCTCAAGATTTGGAAGCCATGACCATTGATGAACGACAAGGATCCTTGCAAGCTTATGAAGAAAGATTGAAAAAGAAGGAGCCACTAGTTCAACCTTTTCAAGCAAAGGTCTCTTTGAAAGATAAGAAGCAAGAATCCATTAGCTCACAAGGAAGGGGAAGAGGAAGAGGTCGTAGTCAAGGCTATGAAAGAGGTAGAAATCATCGTGGTCGTGGTCTCTTCCACACATCACTTTAATAGTGAAGAGTTAAGCCAACAATCTCAAAACTCAAGAGATAGTGGAAGCTATTACTATAGGAGAGGAGGAGGAAGCAGGTATGACAAATCTAATATTCAATGTCATAATTGTCACAAATATGGTCATTATTCCTATGAATGTTAGAGTGCTACTAGCAACCAAAGAGAGTGTAACATCCCATCCTCATACTAAAGGTTAGACCCCTAAGACACGACACATGTGAGATGTCAATGAGGAGTTAAGAAAAATGCACCTCATGTTCATGCATACTTTAGCATACACACAAGTAAATTTGAATTATTTTGCACACATTTAAATGACTGTACATGCACTCATTGACATTTTCCAGGTATAATTGATTATTAATATGCTTATATTGAGAATTGTGAACTATTTGTATTGAGAACCGAGTCGGAGTGTATAAACTATTGATTTAGAAGTTTGGTGAATTTGAGGATAAATTTTTTGAAAAATGTTAGGTATTCCTAGACTAGGAAAATGCCAAGTGGCAAGTAAATTGATGAATAGTGATGATAGAAATAAATGTCAAATGGGAATAAAAAACTTTATAAATGACATTAAGGTTTAATGTCAAGTGACATTAAAAATTGGGGGAAAATTGGATTAGAAATTGGAGACAAATGGACCAAGCAACTAAGTGTTATTTAGCATAAACCATTTGAGTGGAAGGTGTCATGACACCCACCAAGTTTTTAAAACCCACCTAATTGCCCATTCATTGTCTTTCGTTTTCACTAAACACATTATCATCTTCCTCACTCTTCTCTCCTTATACGAAATTCCTACCACCCTCCACCAAGTGATTTTTGACCGTAATCTTATACTAGCCACTTCAATACCTTCCTATCCTCCTCTTGTTGATAAAAGACCCAATCTATTCCTCCTTCAACAATGATGATTGTGTATGTGGAGGAGTTAGGGTTTCTTGGTGATTTGAAGAAAATGAAGCTAAACAAGTAAGCAAGCATGAACCTTTCTTGATTTGTTGAAGGAAGCACATTTGATGATAGTTAGAGTTAAATGGACATAAAATGGTGATTTACGTATGCTGGAATGTGGATAAAGAAATGAATACATTGATGTCTTGCTTTTCCGTGCATGATGATGAATGATTCATAAATTGATGTAGAGATGATTTAGAGTTAGAGATGAATATTGTTGAATTGTGCTGGACATGTACAGAAGCAATGTTTCCACTAAACATGCATCTGTATTTTAGCCATATCTTGATTTGTAGTTATCTAAATGGGATAATTTTAAGTTCAAATTAAACTAGAGACAAATGGATATACTTTTCATGAAGAAATTGAAATTGAATTCTATCTCTATGGGTTTCAAAATGTAGCTTGAAGTTGAGTTTGTGGATTTTGTCATGGCTTGGAATAGTCTATAGTTTTTTTAGTATAACTTGCAGCATATTGAACCAAATTACATGAAATTAGTCTCATTTGAAAATTGACACATAATGGAACAATTGTTTACAATAGTGTTTTGCCTAAATCCTTCATTTTCCTTGTCAAAATTGCCATGAAACATTGACCCAAAGGTCTGTTTCAGAGGAGCCAGAATGAAGTTTGAAAAAGAAAGGAGTACACGATCGTGACTCTTAAGGGTCACAAGGGATCTCACCATCGTGCACAAGCACAATGGTGAAAATGGAGAAGCACACAATCGTGCATAGTGAAGCTACAGTGAAAGTTGATAGACGCGAACATCCTTTGATCTTTTGGCCATAACTTTTTCTCTGGACCTCTAAATGACTTGATTCTTGAACCAATAGATTTCTGACACATTTTTCGACCTCTCCACAAAAATTGGTAGCATTACAGATTGAATTGAAATAGATTGATCAAATTAAAGTGAGTGTGGAATCTGTTGGAATAGTGAAATAGGATTATCTTACTAAACACACTTCAATATTTTGATTATATTTTGACTTATAGGATTCCAAATGAGATGATTCGTTATTTGAAGTAAACTAGAGAAATAGGGCTACAAATCAGTGTCTAAGATGTTCAATTTCTAGATGGACGTTGTGCATAGTATACTATTTTTGAATAAGAACATCTCGAAAATATTTGAGGTATATCTTTCAAATTACTGAACCAAATTGAATGATTTTGGTGTCAATAGAAACATAAGACATAGAGGAACACTTTTCTAGAAGAAAATATGACCAAATTACTTCATTTTCACTCTCTGATTGAACATGAACAGTAGTTTTGAAAGTATGTCTTGGAAAAATCTAAAGCGATTCAATGAGAAAGGAATAGAGATTTTAATGGTTTTAATGAGGCATAAACCTAAGTATAAATTATACTTAGATTATTTTTTATATGAGAATGATTATATGATGAAATTGATGGAAAATACCTGGGATTGTCATGAACATGCATTGTACATATTTCATTTCATACATGTATATTTTTGAACACTTATAGTTCTGCAAATTGTGATATATATTTATGTTATTTGATTTAGAGGAGCAATTGGAACATCAACCTCCAGACGTTGGCTGCATTTTCCAAGCTTTAGTTTCAGGAACAATTTGTGAGTAACCTAGATGGTTCTACTCAATTATTTGTTGTGTTAGATTATGTTTGAATTGCTTAATGAATGTGAATTGAATTGTGTTGATTTTCGGATAGAAGGTCCGACGATTGTGAAATGTGATACAATATTGAAGTGTTGCTTGAATGTGAATGGGAAGAACTATGTGCTTTACAATATGATTAATTATAATAGATGCATTCCATACATGAATGCGTAATCAAATAATAGCAGTTATGACTAGAGTAGCCATCGATCAAAGTTTAAAGCTCAACGTGTGAAAAAAAAAGCCTCAAGCTCAGAAAGTGATTAAGAGCCTAATGCTCACTATGTAAAATGAGCCCTGTATCCACGTCAGATAAGGGATAGTTAGTAATGAGCCTAGTATCCAAAATGGATACGACATAGTTTAGGTGATTGAACCCAAGTTTATCATATAAATTGGCTACATTTTCATGGTTTTTAATGTACTTCTTGACTCTTAATTCATGATTTTGTGCTTAAATTAGTCCCTTGCGGTGAGTTTAG
>JANKOD010000006.1:11923662-11935277 GCA_026284645.1 Erythroxylum acuminatum | reverse complement strand
TAGGTTTAGGTCTTTACGTAGATCTTGGTGTTTGCTTGGGAGATGATTACCTACGACTGGGTCGTCGATATCTGGGCTTAGAATTGGGCCTTGTACGGCCGACCCAACCAAAATTTATGCACAATTTTAAATATGAAATCTTAAACACTTATAGATGTCTATACACAAATGATTTAATTCATAAAACTCACACGTAAAATCTATAAAATGCTTCATCCATTAATCAAACAAAAAAGAAGAAGTGATAAAATGAAAAGTTAGGCATAAAAATGAACACGTAACAGATGATGTAATTTGGGAAGTAAGATGCAACTCGGCAAGAATTAGAATGAGAATTTGAAGACGTAGATAATGACATGATTGCTTCCCAAAACTAAGAACAATTGTTTATGATAATAAACAATATCTCTATTGTATATACTAACTAAATTAGGTAAAAGGCATTTATAAGGTTCACTCTACTCGCTAGGAACAAATGCAAAAGTCTATGCAAAATCCGAGGAGTTATGGGGGTTTTGATATTCATTTTCTCCTTGTCGGCGCCGATATGTTTGCCATTTGAAGCATTTGCTGCTGGTCAGACCTATCTGTTAACAGCACATGCTTAATTTCCTTCAATTCAGACCTCCCAATGCCTTGCATATATGTATTTAATAATAGGCCAATAATAATGGTTAAATAAAATACTAACTAAGGAGTAGCTATTTGGAGTTTGTATGATTAGGACTCATTTCTAATAATAGTTTAAGTTTCACATTGTACATTTAATTAAGCTAACTTAAAGATAGTCGGCATTTTGATTATTTTAATTAATTAATACTTTGAATGGAAGTATTGAAGCTGATCTACTATTGTAAGTGGATCGTTGAACCTTGTAGAGACGGCTGGCTCTATAGTATAGGAAAACAAACTTACTCTTCCGTAATACATACAAACTGCTTTTGCTACCTGATGGGTTTGTTCGGGGACCTTGCAACAAATTTGTTTATAATGAATTTGAGTAGAAATAGGATATAAGATATAATTAAAACAGTTAGCATAAAACATACAAACAAATGATCGACACTAAAATCAGGCCCATCCTTAGCTACTGCTAAGGAGGGGTGGGCAATTTTTTTTTTATTAAAGAAGAATAGAAGATATATATGCATATAGAGGTTGCCCACCTAAAAGAATGTCGTTGTCCATAGTGGATTGGATACATTGCCCCTCCTGAAATAAATTCCTGGCTTCGCCACTGATCCTTAGATAAAGATAAGAAGAACACCTACTCAGGATCCACTCTTAATCTGTCATAATTTTATCTCATATCTCTAAAACGACAAGTGCAAAGTCTTCCGTGATCCTAGTCTTGCTAAAAATAACGACATGCCTCTTATCGACAAAATCGAAAGTTGGTGGGAAGGATTATTATCGGCATATATATATAATCCTATATGAAGAATTGAAATGTATTCAGAAATTAGTCTAACAGGCCAGATGGATACTTCTGTGAAATTTCTTCGATGTTCCCTTTTTTCCTCACCATTTGACTTGCAAAAGTTTAAATGTCACCTCACCTTAGATTCCCTCCATATGGAACGCTTTACATATTGCAGGGAATTAACCTATCTGCTTCAGCTGGAAGCTGCATATCTGGTCATTACATGTATGTCTATACATATATATATTAAACAAAAAGCAAAAATGTGAGATATGGCCCTTGTCAAGTTGTTGAGTGGCTTAGGCTAATAATTCTAAGCTAAGCCAAGAGGAAGGAATCAACCCAATAAAAAAAATATATATATATAATTGATGATATCAGACACCAGCAACTATTTTAACAAAGGAGAGAGAAACTGTTCAAAAGCTTTGAGCTTGGACTATGTTCAAGGGCAAACAATTAACTGATAATACTGTGAAATCACCATCAGATGAAATTCTCAAAAAGTTAGGTAGTTTGAGCAGATAAAAAGGACTTCTTTTTGAACAAATTTATGTGTTGTATACATACACACACAGTTAACTTGAGAGCCCTTTGTTTTACCAGTTCTTTTCTCACATTCATTTTCAATCAGATAGATATGGCCTAGGATAAACCACGTTAATTAATTTAGGAGAATTGTATTATGTATATATACACGCACAGTTAAACAAACTAAAAGCTCTTATTCTGAGGCTTCCTGCATACTTCAACAAGAGTTCCTTGCTTTCCACGGATCTTAGTCAGCCTATTCTGTCCTCAACAAGCTTGAAGCTCCTCTATTTAAGCTTCACTTTTTGCCTTTGTTATACTTTCGTCATAGTTCTCTCTTGAAATTCTCCTGCAAACACTTATTCATCAGTCCTCTTTCTTTTCCCTTTTCTATTTCCTTAATTGCTTATTGTATGTATATATACAGCTTGAGATTATTGGGTTCCATTTGTTTTCTCTGATTACTATATACAGCTAGAGAATTCTGCAGTTCGCCTTGGTGGTGTGTGGTTTGCAAAATTCACCATGGAAGAGGCTACTGTGGTCAACAAAGGAGATGATCTCATCGATTTGCCACCTGGTTTTCGGTTCCATCCCACAGATGAAGAGATCATTACTCATTACCTTACAGAGAAGGTGATGAAAATCAGTTTCAGTGCAATTGCTATTGGCGATGTTGATCTGAACAAGTGTGAGCCTTGGGATATGCCCAGTATGTTTCTAATTTGTCTCTTTTTCGACTTTATAATTGCCGCTCTTTTTGAACTCTAAAACTTGTTAGTGAAATCAACCTGTGTCCGGTCCTTTATTCTTGCGTTTGTTGCAACAGAGAATGCAAAGATGGGAGAGAAAGAATGGTACTTCTTTTGCCAGAGGGACAGAAAGTATCCTACCGGGTTGAGGACTAATCGTGCTACCGAGGCTGGTTACTGGAAGGCCACTGGAAAAGATAAAGAGATTTACAAGGGAAAAAACTGCCTTGTTGGAATGAAGAAGACACTTGTTTTCTACAAGGGCCGAGCTCCAAAAGGAGAGAAAACTAATTGGGTAATGCACGAATATAGGCTAGAAGGAAAATTCTCTTACTATAGCCTTCCCAAAGTTGCAAGGGTATGTATTTACTGCATGCACCAGTTCTTTCTTTTTTTTTCTCTTTTTCCTTTTTACTTCATTCCAAAAGGAAAAAGTAGCTCTTATTTCTTTATCATATCTTTTAAATCTTTATCATTTTCACTTCAGTGATGGTAAGGAGTTTCTTTCATGGGGTACCTCTTTTTTAGCATGCCTTTTTGCTTTTGTGTCAATGAAGAATCAAGGATTAAATATAGGGGCCTTTTGTTGGCTATTGCTTTGTAGGATGAATGGGTTGTCTGTAGGGTTTTCCACAAGAGCTCAGGGATCATGAAAACTCCAATTCACGATCTTCTGAGTGTCAACTCTTTTGCTGATGATTTCTTGGATAGTCCTTTGCTACCACCCCTCATGGACCTGCCTTACTCTAGCAGACCTGTCCCAAGATTCGGTGACGGTGACAATGAATTAAAGGAAATGACATCAAGATCGTCAGATGGAAACTACTTCTCTCACTTGTCCACAAATATCAATGGCAATACGCGAAGTTTTTTCCAGCCTTCAAGCTCCCTATTCCATACTCAAATTCCAGTGTCTAACCCTCTTTTAACTTCCCCAAACATGCTTGGCTACTTGCATCAAGGAAGTGCTAGTCATTCATTTGCAAGCTTGCCAAGGTCTAGCTATGGTGGAGAAAATCAAACACTTTTGAGAGAATTGGCAGTGGGGAACGGCAATGAAACATCTGGATCAGACAACCAGTGCAAGGTTGAGCATTTCTCTTCCAATCAATCAATGGTCAGCCTGTCACAGGACACTGGACTGAGTCCCGATATCAACACAACTGAGATATCATCGGTGTTATCGAAGCACGACAGGGAAAACAATAACAAGGGATACGAAGATCTTGAAACTCCACCAGTTGGTCCTATTGCAGATTTGGAATGCTTGTGGGATTACTGAAGATAGAATCTATTCTTCAACTTCTTAATTAGGAAAGACGATTTTCATCAGTCTTAAAAGTTCTCTCTCTTTTTTTTTTTTCTTTCAAGTAAATTATAAGACTTAACTGGAAATTTGTTTAGTTTGACATGTTCCTGGTTTCAGACATACTTTGTACATATTAGCTCGATTGTATCAAGAAATTAAACAGGTTTGATTTTTATTCATAGACACTGTGTGAAAGATACCATGGGTATAAAAGCTCTCATATGTAACTTTTTGACATTAGTACACTTGTATTGATTCTTGACTCACTTTAAGTTCTTCTTCATACCTTTTCTTCAATTAGTTCATTTTACTGATGGTTTATTCATTTTGGAATTTAGAGCAGTGCGGGTGATCGAACGTTTAATGTTAAGTATTTGATTACACCACCAACATTCTTTGAATTCCAATTCAACTGTTTTTTCTATGAAAACTCCAAGTGCACCTCACTGAAATATTCTTATTTAGAGGAGCATTCATTCACCTGGTGCAGCTCAAACAATCGAATTAAAGTGATATGATCAAATGTTGGTTAATAGTTCATTTTATTTGTCACAAAATTAAAGTCATATGATCAAATGGAATAAGGGAAACATCATTGATGACATCAGAATACAATTTCTTCTCAAACCGGGCATGTTGAAACTGAAAATACAACAACCCCTCTTTCTAGACACCCTGAAAAGCAACCCAATGAACTATGTATCATTCCTGAATACGTGTCACGACAGCTTAATTCGATCATATCAATTAATAGTCATAAGGTTTCTTCTAAAAGGGATTAATCTTGAATGGAACGCAAAAGATTGGCTTTTTTGATTCATCATGATTTCTTGTCAAAAATCTGAGTTGTTACACATCTAAAATTACATTTTGGATACCTCCAATCAAACTATATATAGATGCATAGAACTGTACCCAGATACGGTTTCTATCAAAAATAGCATTAGAAGCACTTAAGAACGGGTTAGGTTCATTACATTATTATCCTATCCTCCATCTAAGAAATTAACTCGATCGGCGTTCGATGGATTTACATTAGCGATATGGGAAATGAAGGAAAGAGTTAAAGGTAAGTGAATCGGCTATTGTAAGAGATCACGAAAGGTGACTGCATTTAGTTAGAGATAGCCCTACAGGCCTTGTATACGCAACCATTCCAACATGATTCATATTCCAGAGAAGGTTTTGAGAGAGAAGAGACTTGCAGGGAAGTCAACCGACCATTTTTGGTTACTTGATCACCAATTTGTTGGTTCTAGCTAGCTGTACGGCTGGTAGTGGAAGGAAGCGAAATATTGTACGAATGGCTAGTTTTTCTTTTACAAGTAATTTTATATATGTTTGCGACAAATAATATTTCACTTTACGCGTTATAAATGTGAGAGAAAATGATATTCTAACAACTGTAAGGGAAAGGTCTTACTTGCTGCATGAAAACAAGGAAACGCGGTTGAACGGAGACTTCACATCCAGTCATTTGTAGAATACACGTTGTTTACACCGGAAACAACGGCAAGCGTTCTCGGTTCTGTCATGCTTTCGCTTCTTGCTTCTTCCACCCTAATCTTACCAGAATTCCTATGCACCGTTTCTTCGCAAATTTTATATAAATTATTAATTATCACCTATAATTATTATTTTATTAATATAGTATTTTTATTAAAATTTATGACTCTATTTATATTTTATTTATTATAATCACCACTATCGATTATTATAAAGAATGTATATATCAAATTAGTAACTATAATGTTTTTGTAAAAAAGAAAATCAATTTTATAATGTTTCATAACATTTTTAATATCAATGATTATGAAAATTATTTTAATTTATCATGAATGTTAATTATTTTTAAAGTAATTCTTAAAATTCTAATAAGATATTAAAATTTTATTTATTCACATATTTATATTTAAACCTAATTTTTAAATTTAAACAAAACTAACATATTTTGAATTAAAAATTCTGTTGCCTTTTTACTTATATTAAATAATATGGATACTGGATAAGTTATAACTATCTCGATTCAAACCTTTTTTAATCAATTTTTCTCTCAAAAAATAAATATGAAGTTAAAAAAAGAAAAGAAATTTAAGAATTACTAAAAAAAGTTTAGATGTATAACTATTATACGGTGTATACTTTAAAAAATACGTAAAAATTTTAAAAGTCTTGTATTTTTAATCTTAAAAGACTTATTTAAAAACAAGCAATATATTTCTTATATAATAGAATAATTATGATAATTTTTTGAATATGTGAAGGCATTATTTAAAGTAAATTTCATTTTTATAAATGATTATTTTTACTTTTATATGTAATTGTTATAAGAAAATATTAATATTTTATTAAGTTTAAAATCAAATTAACTTTTTTTAGTACATAGATATGAAATGTCATTGCAATGATATTATTTGAAATACATATTTTAAATTATAAATATATATATTAAAAATAATTTTATATCATACACTTATTTTTACAAATATATATATGTTAACTCGTAAAAAATTATTATTACTTTCATACCATGAAAGTATTCTATAAATAATAGCACATTAAAAATTAAGAATATTTTGTTATATGTGAATTCATTTTTTATATCTAATACATATACATATTAAATTAAGGACTGATTTCTCTTGGATTATATTGTGAATACTTAAATTAAGAAATAAGTTATGTAAGGAGATTATGCATAACATAGAAAATAGTTAGCTTATCAAACATATATGACTCAATATTATCAAAGAGAATTTGCTAAAGCAGAACTCAAGGCACTTCACCAATTAATAAAAATGGGTAACATCAGGTGGTTCGCTAATTAGTCATGTTATAAAGTTTTCAAATGCTCACCCAAAATTTGCTAAAAGAAGCTTATTTGGCATAAGCATGTCTCTCTCAAGATCTCATTCATCAAGTTGTTTACCATTAGAGATAGGTTATTTGATAAAATTACAAGTTCTTTGTGTCTTAATCTAATATGCAAGTTATTAACGTATATTAACATATATTCACACAATCTTTATTCAGTCAACTATCATTTGTAATTAGCCTTTATTTTCTTCTGAAATCATCGACATTAATGTTGTGTTAATTTGTCACTTTAGTTAGAGACACCTAAAGTGTATAAATAGGTGGATGTAAATCATATTATTCACAAACTAAAATACGGAGAACATTTATACATTTTCTATATGTTCTCTATTTCTACATACTATTAGAGCCTCCTTTGTAACAAAAAGAATTAAAATTCTAGAGCCTTCTCCATTCTTTCTCTCAAGCATTCTGATTTTGTATTTTGGGTTCTTAAATTTACTCTAAAAACAATTTGGCATATACTAAATTGTTCCTCTTATGCAGATCACAATGGTGTAAATTTCACCTCTAGAAACAGCTCCACATGACCCCATGCACCATCCATAGCTACTAATCTTCAAGACACTAGTTCCAAGTTTTCTAGAGGAAGAAGACGACCTAAACGACGTAGTTTCACTCCAAGGCAAAACGACACAGTTTAGATAAAGGAAGGGAGCACCACGTTATTCAACATGTCAGCGTCACATCATTTGCCTCATAACCCAAAATCCTAGTCATTTGCCACGTCACTTGACATGTCATCCGACACATCATTTGCCTCATAACCCAAAATCCTAGTCATTTGACATGTCATCTGACACATCATTTGCCACTCTAGATATGATCTTTGGGCTAAGGAAATGTTTTGCTTTCTTAAGGAGAGACTCCTTTGGCGTATTGTTACTAGAGAAACACCTAAACGCACTCAAAAGAAAGATGAAGACATTAACGTAGTCACTAAATGATTAGTGGAATGGGACGAAATGAACCATTAAATCTTAATGTGGTCTTGATATATATGTGCCAAAGCCATCAAACTTGACTTTCAATGCTTTGACACAACTTAGGAGGTATGGAATTTCCTGAAAATTGTTACTCTATATTGGATGACGTCTACCAATTTCAATTGTATAGGAGACTTCATCACATGCAACAATAACCTAGACAGAAAATACACAATTATGTGTCTAAATTGAAAGAACTTTAGAATCAACCAGCACTTAGTGATCCTGTTTGGCCTAGTCTTAATGCTACTATACTCTACACAAATCTTCGAGATCGTCAACATGTATGGCATTTACTTATCACTATTATGGATGAATTGAACCCATTTGCATTTCTCTTCTTCATAGAGGAATTCTACAAGGAGCTCATATTAAAAAAAAGTCAACTCTATATGCTCTGTATTGGAAAATCAGTCTGATCTCTTGATTCTATCCTTGCAACTTATACTTCATTTCAAACTTCTCACATCTAAAGTAAGAAGTTTTATAAAGGATCTTACAACTACTATAAAAAGCCCAAACATCACGTCTCTGAATATAAAAAACCACTCAAATAGAACTTTAGACAAGGTAATTCTTCCAAGTCTCTCCAGCCTGCTTCCACTGCTGCTTCTATCACTAAGGGACCAACAAAAAGCATCTCTCTCAAATTCTCTTTAAAAGACCTCCATGCCCTTCTTCAGTAACTTCAATTAGGTTCTGGTATAATCTCCTCCTCTACCTTATCTGTCACTTCAAGTACCTCAAACTCTTGGAAAGTCATATGAACTATGATTCTTATATTTTTGAATATCTAATAATAGCATCTATATCACACATTGTTCATGTTACTAATAATTTTACTATGCTTGTACAATATGTAAGAACTATTCTCACATCCACATTACACCTACCTGAAACTTTTCTTGTTCCCAAACTCTCATTCAATCTTATTTTTAATGGACAATTATATGAACTTGGTATTAACTTATCCTTTTTGAGTCATGGTTGCATTATACCAGATCCACAGACAACAAGATACTTGGGAAAGAGCGTAAGGTTGGATGATTGTTTGAACTTACTTCACTAAATCTTCCTTCAAAGCTTGTTGTTGGTGTTGCCACCTCTCATATATGGCACTATAGTTTGGGTCTTCTTTCTACCTCTAAATTAGGGTCTTTAATCTCTAGCGGTAACTTAGGTCATGTTAAAACTAAACATTTTGATTGTTTCCTTTTTCAATTATTGAAAACTCATGCCTTACCATTTAGGGTCATGCACTATATGAAACTATGGGTTGCATGAAATATTATGTGATCTTTATCGATGATTTTTCTTGTTATACATAGATTTATTTAATGCACCATAGATTTGAACTATTCTCCATTTACTCTCATTTTACGATATATGATTCACACCCAATTATGTTACAAGATGATTAATAATGCAATGGACTACAAAGATACAAAATTTATTAATTTTCTTAATCAATGAGGGACCATCATTCAGAGATCCTGTCTAAACACATCTCAACAAATTAGTTGGGTAGAACGCCAACATAGACATATTCTTCACACTACTCGAGCCCTTCTTATATCATCTTCTTATCCTGAAACCTTTTAGGGAGTAGCAACCTTTACTGCTATCCATACCATCAATCACATTCCCACTCCTGTTATAAGTAATATCTCTCCATATGAGCGCTTATTCAATCATGCTCCTGATTATCAGTCTCTAAAAGTTGTTGTATGTGCGTGCTTTGTTCTACTAAAACCTTATGAGCACGCCAAACTAACCCAGAGCGCATGTATGTTATTTTTTAGGGTATGGGATAGAACACAAAGGGTATAGATTTGGGATGCACTATCTCAAAGACTACGAGTATCTCGATATTTCACTTTTTAGGAACATAAAATATTTTTCACAATATCAAAATTTTGAGTCAACGGACCCTCACACAATTTATTTTATCCTACCATACCTTTGTTGCCTGATATTTCTTCTACTGGTCCATCTAATAACTCTAACAGCTTAACACAAATGATGCCTGGTTCTATTATAGCTTCTCCAACTATAGATCCTCCATCCTTACCAAATCATTCTTCCTCTCTTATTCATTCACCGGAATCTAATAAGTCTTCACAACCCCTCCATCGACCCTTTGAGTAAGTCAACCGTCTATTCATCATAAAGACTTCCATATTATTCCAATATTATTTCTCTATATAAACCTTGCATCTATTGCGAGGCCAACTCTAACCCTTTATGGCAGCAAGCAATGGGTGAATAATTAGAAGCTCTCTCCAGCTCCAACACTTAGGACTTAGTTAACCTACCTTCAAATAAGTCTATCATTGGCTGTAAATGAGTCTACAAAATTAAGAATCAAGCTGATGGATCAGTCAAAAGATACAAAGCATGATTGATTACAAAAGGGTTTACTCAAGAATATGAAATTGACTATAAGGGGACCTTTGCTCCAGTAGCTCGCCTAACTTCAATATGTAGTCTTATTGTCGTAACAACAAGAAAACATTAGGAATTATTCCAAATAGATGTCAAGAATGTCTTTTTAAATGGTGATCTTAATGAAGAAGTATATATATATAACCTCTACTTAGGTATGCTTCTCTACCAAATAAAGTCTGTCATCTTCACAAAGCCTTGTATGGCCTTAAGCAAGCTCCTCGAGCATGATTTTCTAAATTCAGCTCCACCATTAATCATTTTGTCTTTATGTCCAATTCTCATGATCATGCTTTATTTGTCTGAAAAATAGATTAACGGTGCACTCTTCTCCTTTTATATGTTGATGACATGATACTAACCGACGATGACACTTAAGGGATCACTAATCTTAAATCTTGTCTTCATCAACAATTTGAAATAAAAGATTTAGGTTCACTGAGCTATTTTTCAAGCCTTAAAGTATCTACTGATGATTTAGGCTACCACTTATCTTACGTCAAGTATACCACTTATCTCATCTTTCATACTGGTCTCACGAACACTAAGATTGCTAGCACTCTACTTGACTCTAATAATCATATCCTTGCCACTGATGGAACTCGTCTGAGTGATGGTACACTTTATAAATTACTAGTTGATTGTCTTATATACCTTATACACTCATACAGACATCGCTCATGTAGTTCACATTGTTAGTTAGTTCATGTTTGTACCTTAAACCACTCACTTTTCTGCTATTCTTTGTATACTTCGATACATTCAAGGCACTTTGTTTCAAGGACTTCACTTTTGTTATTCATCTTCATTAGATATACGTGCATATTTAGATGCCAGTTGGGCTGGAGACCTAATTGATCATCGATCTACCACTGGGCACTATTTCTTTCTGGGAATAACTCTAATTTCTTAACGTAGCAAGAAGCAAACAATTGTCTCTCGCTCAAGCCCTGAATCAGAATAGTGAGCTCTAGTTGACACTACCTCTGAACTTTTATGGTTACGATGGCTACTCCAAGACATCAGTTTCACCTTTTCTTCAGCAGTTCCTCTCTTTCGTGATAATCATAAAGCTATATAGATTGCTCAAAATGATGTCTTTCATGAACGAATTAAACACATCAAGATCGATTGTCATCTTGTGCTTCATCATGTGCTTCATATAACTATACAACTTGTCCCAATCTCATCTTAAGCACAAATTGTTAATTTTTTTACCTAATCACATCCACCTTGACTTTTTCAAGATCTTCTCTCCAAACCCAAGTTATCATCTTCAATTCCACCTTGAG